>APFE031500849.1:92022-113404 GCA_000404065.3 Pinus taeda
CAAGTTTAATTTTTAGTAGTGGGTTTGTAGTTGTTTCTTGGTATGACAGGAAGCAAAGATCTGTGGTGCTTAGCTAGACAGAAGCATAATACATGGCTTCAAGTCAAGAAACATGTGAGGTGATATGGATAAGAAAGATACTTGTTGGACTATTTGGTCAGATGATGGATCCAATTGTGATAATTAGAGTTGCATCAATCTCTCTGAGAATATTATATTTCATGATCAATAAAATCATATAGATATCCAATATCACCATTTACGAGATTGTGTCTAGAGGCAGATGATGTTGCTACACTCCATTCTGATAGAGGAGTAAGATGTTGACATTTTAACAAAATCTTTGTCAAGAGGGAAGTTTGAATTCCTTAGGTGCAGGATAGGGGTGGTTGATAATCCCTTTGTTGTAGAGAGGGAGTCTTAAAAAATGTAGCAAGAAATTCTCAATTTTATTTTTCCTTGATTAAATTGAGAAAAATTGAATTTCCACATCGACAGACAGCTTGGATGTAGTTAGCTTGTGTGACATCGCTTGTGTCACCTAGTTTACATAGTAAATTTGAGTTGGAGGAGTTATAGTTCAGTTAAGCATGTATTATTGTTAATTTGTAGCAATCAAATTCAGTTATCTCAAGTTATTTTCGGTTAAACTAGTTCCAACTTCTTGAGGAACTAGTGGAACGCCAATTGTGCAGTGGGACTTCAGTCAAACTTAATGATCATCCAGTTAACTAATCAATCAACCCAAAATAGCTAATGCATGGAGAATTCGAGTTCCCCAGCTGTGGTGGACATTCCAGGGTAGTGTAACATCAATTGTATACTAGCCTTGAGTGTACAGGTGTTGCATACAGTCAGATGATCAACCTTGGGAATTTCGCAATCCATTTTGTAAAAATTCCAAAATAATAGGGGCCTAATTTCTCAAGGAATTGTGCAAGGAAATATGGGCTCAAGAAGAGGTATAAATTTACTAAGTCTGGCTTAGAGCTTCTCAGTGAGTAGAGAGATAGGTTATTCACTTACATGTTGCGCTCAGTTGAGAAAATAAATTGCAATACATTTCCATTGATCATATTAGTGCAAACAGACATTGGGGTTTTTAGCATATTGTTTTCCTTAGGGAACATTTTGTGTGCATGTGTGTTATTTATTATTGCATCTATGAAATTTTGGTTCTAAATTTTGAATTAACTTCCGAAGAGTAGTAGAGTAGGCTTGTGTCTTATGATTTTGATTAAAACTTCATGACTAGTTGCAACTCTACACCATAATTTCTACAAGGATAGTGGAGGCAAATTATAGAATATTCGTTAGTAGACAATATGCCTACTTCAAAATATCTATGAAAACTTTTGTGAGAACGAGACGTTGAGGATAAAATATTCGATTTTCGAAGAATTAGTCACAAAATTCACAAGGGTGGTAATTTTGGTTGCAGGTGTGGAGGTAGATGGATTAAATGTAATTTTGGTTGCATGTGTGTAGGTAGACAAGTCACAGTTACTCCTTTTATTTTTTTGATGATGTTTTACTATTTGGTAGATTGACCTCTTTTGATTGGTCTTTGGACTCCTTATGAATAATATTAAATCTCATATGATTTATTCTTACCCAGATGATGCATTGGTACTACAGATTAATCATATTTTTGGTGTTATCTCCATTCCATTGGATGTAGATTTTAAATATCTTATATTTATGCTCCAACCTAATTGTTATGTAATTAAGGATTGGAGCTGAATTATAGAAAAAATCCACTGTATACTTTTGTCATGGGCACAGAAGAGGCTCTCCCTAAGAGGCAAGTTGACTCTAGTTCGAGCAGTCCTTTAGAGCATCTCTGTATATTGGCTTCATATTTTCGCTATGCCTAAGAATATTAGTAAATGTATCCTTCCTGCTTCATCTTGCCATGGGACAATTTTTGTCATAAAGGATAGAGTGGGTCTGGTTGTTGGTTACTCTGTGTGGAGGTGATGGATGACTAGAATCATCTATTTCTTTGATTATCTAGAGTAAAATAAATTTGGAATGGTGTATTTAATATGTTCCATTTACAAGCAGATTATAACTACTCTTTTGTGGTTTATTGTATTTGGCACTAGATTATTGAATATAAAACATTTTGACCACTTCCAATATACATTGGGGGTTCGACCCAAAGAATGAATTAATATCCGAAGCTCCTTTGTTTTGATACATCTACCCTCGTTCTTGTCAAGAAAGCTAGAGGCCTCCCTGAACTTAGACATAACCTCCATCCAATATTCCCTTAGTAGATAAAACCCTTCTCTCATTTTCTGACCATGCCAATCTACCCTCCATCCCATATTCTCTCATGAGACCTATGTAAAGCCACCATTTCATTCAAGGATGGGGATTTTGATGCCTAATCTAACCATATTTGTTAGATACTTTGCCCCTTTTCTTGCTTATGGTTTCTTGAGTTGGCCTCCTGTAAATATTCCCTACTCTCCTGAAATTACTTGAAAGGTATCCTTTGGCTACTAACCCCATTTTACCAAAGATCCTTGACATGTCCCTCGAAATTTTGATTTGGCCCCATGAACTATTTTATGTCAGTGAGTCGAAAGCTTTATATTTATTTTCCACATATTTATTCATGACCAAATACTATACCACTAGTTCTAATAATCTTGTGGTTACTATCACCACAATAAGTGTATATCGTATTTTAGAGGAGATAATAAATGTATATTTCCCTTTGGGACACTCCAAAAATATTTTTATGCACCCTATTTCTCTAACACACTAGTATACTCTATGACCTTAATTCCCATTCCATGTTCATCCATGTTGATGCACTTTATGATGTTCTAGGACAAACTAATGTCCTTGTCAACTCCCTGTCATCTTCCTTTTTATGTTTTCTAGGACTTGTGTATCCAACAACAAATTTGGGAGATGAATGACATCAAGGTAGAAAATTAAGGGGCTTTCAAGTCATTTATTTAGGGTTCCCACTAGCATGGTTCCATTGTATGGTTCACCCAATCACTAAATTCGGGTTTAGTGCTATTTCAATTAATTATTAGATGATCATGGTGGGCCATAATTTTGGGTTAAATGTTATGAATCTTCATAGGATATTATTGGAGATACTTTAGGAGACATCTCTTTCACTAAATGGTCAAGGAAGGATTTTGACTTCAATATCAAACCATCAAACATATTCTCAACATATCGAACCTACAATCAAGAAGACAACTGAGGTGAAGCATGGGAATCCTCTCCCACCCATGTTTTTCAGAATATATATCAATTTATGAAAGCCTCTACATGCTACCAAATGTACATCAATAAAAAATTTGTTTGCCCCATTGTCCAGCAAGATGGATACACATTGTACCAACATTGTGCCTCTAATTGCCAAAATTGTAAAATTGAGATTTTCCATGTCAAAATTTTAATTCAAGGCTAAGCATGCATTGGAAGGCCATTAACACAATACTAGGACATAAAAATTGAATAATTGACACAATACCAAAGACAATACATACATTGAGTTTTGTCTCACAAGGTATCTAGGTGCTAATTGATCAAGTTCACACAAAGAGAGAAAGGCAATGTCATGATACATTGTTCAATTTGTAATCAAGAGCATTATCTTGGATAAGGTAGAAGTAACATTTAGTTTCCTTCTCATATACAAAGGCCAAATTATGAATCAATGTCAAGTGCCTTTTGTGAATAAATGTTGTTGTAAAGGGTTTTAGAAAGCTTGCATTGTAGGCAAGGCCCTCACACCATACTAGATTGTGTTAACCAAAGCATGTTAACCATGTCCAATGATGTCAAATTTCATGAGCATGTTCAATGAGTGACCATAAATGAAGGGTGTTAGAGTGGTTAATAATCATAGCTTATAGTGGATGATTGTCAGCGTACATAACATATGTGGTCCAAGTCATTTGTTTGGTGCCCAATATTGGTGAATCATTGTATTACATCATGGTAGCATATCTTGCCTTTTTTAAAGCAAAAGTATATTGAAAATAAATTAAGTTATGTCTCATGAAAATGTTCAATATTGTTGTGTTGTGAGTGGTTTTCATATTATATGTATCATATATCTATAATCACTTATTTCAATCCTACCTTAAGAAATAAATGAAGAGGTGCATGGCCTTTTCATAATAAGGACTCCCACCAACTCCTCTCCTCGTAGAAATCTTTCAAACGTTAGCCCATAAATCAAACACATGCCCTTGTTTCTCTAGTTTGGAAACACTTGGATGGATATGATTGATTCCTGGAGAGGTGTGAAATCTAATTTTGCATTTACATAATACAAACACCAAACTTAACCTGTGGTAGCCAAAATTTTAGCCTTAGAACTCTCTCATCCAATATTAAATACTTCACTAATCAGGTAAGGGGTAATCTCCTTAACAATATATTAAATATTAGAAGAATTCATATTAAGTGAAAAAATAATAATATTATTTAATATTAAGTTATAATGCAGGTAGTTGCCAAGTTGACATATGAGACCCCCTTGTTTGTGAGACAAGGGATGCGCTCCATTCAATGCTTTAACTATTTAATGTATGGATTTATACATACCTTAATTTCCATTGGATCGAATCCTGTGACTTTTAAAGAGGAAACACTTTAGCCCAAATCAAACATGTAAATACAAACTTAATTTGTATATGTATCAAAGTCACTTTGAGAGTTGCATGAAATGCTTAAATTTGTATAGAAGCAAGGGAAAACTTGAACAATTGATCACAACAAACATGTATGGTTAATTATGATTATCATAGGTATATTAGTTTGGTTTTCCCAATCTAGAACTTTCACACTTTGTTACTATTGTTAAAGGCATGTCATGATGGTTTATTGGTGTAACATCATGTACATTTAGTTTTGTCTATTAAAGGCATGTTAGTTCAATGACAAACCAATGGTTTGTTAACTTGGTCAGCTTAGTGAGCTATGTGTTAATCATCTCAATGAACAACATATAAGGTCAATTAGCTTAGCCATTGACATGCACATTCCCTTGTCACTATTAGTGACATGTTAGGTTGGATATTAATATGTATTTTTGATTAACATTATCTAGGAGATTAACCAAATCAACCTGCACGTTTGACTACAATTGTGGGAGATATGTTAGATAGGTCAACCCCATAAATAACATTTATGTTCAACTGCACATGTTAGAGGCATGACACAATGGTCAATTGATTAGTAACATGTACATTTTGGTTATCACTGTTAAAGTTGTGTTAGGTTGGTTAACTTGTTCAATGACTTGTATGTTTGGTTACAATTATTAAAGCCTCACTTGATTGTTTAATGCAGTAAATGGAGTGTAAGTCAAGTTACCATTGTTGAAGGCATGTTTTGTTGGTTAAATTAGTTAACATCATATACATTCAACTATGATTGTTAGAGCCATCCAAAGCTATTAAACCCATTTAAAGTAGTGCATAACATCGATGGGGGCTTGCTTATTGCATTGTGTGTGAGTATAGTGTGTTATTTTTTTTTTGTAATTCGAAGATTTTCCATTAATAAAAAAGAATGTACAAGGGCATCAAAATGCATGGCTTATAATTATTTATATACTTAATGTAATATGCATTTCATTAAGAAGAGGAAACCGACATTGGGGGATAGGGGAAATGGCATTGTTTAGGGGATCTCATCTATCTCATCTTCACTCTGAGTCCCTTCCCTATCATTAGCATCCCTCTCCTTTTTTTATTTATCCACCAACACCAATAATAGAATTTTTGTTAAGAAGTAGCATTGGATGACTCAGGACGAGGGTTAGAGCTCATATGTTTATGTTGGGTTTCTCCTTGGGGTTTCTGAGCTCATGTATCTTTCTTTAAATTATTCTTAAATGTCCCAACAATATCCTTTCCCATCTCTTGTTCATGAAACTTTATCTTGTGAGCACAATATTCATCCTAAATTTCCTTTGAAGATTCATGTAGCCATTTTGAACCTGGGCCTATCCCTGGGGGGGAGATTGGGAGGATCTACATTTGTCAACAGACTTTTTTACTGTTGTCCCATGCCACCCAAAACTTTATAGCCCATGTTTGTAGCCAAGATATACCCTCTTCCATATGTAAACTATTTATTAGATTGATAAAAAGAGAAGACTGAGCTCCTCCATGAGCTTTCATTTGAAGATGAGAATGATAGTGAAATGTTCATTTTTAACTGTACACCTAAACAAGCTCAGAGACCCTTCCACCTCACTGGCTTAAAATATGGACTCAAACCATGGCAGAATGTGACATTTTGAAGTGCGTCACTCTAGTCCCTTTGACAAGGAGTGACATGACACCTTTTGTGAAAGAGCAACAAGAGATTGTCACCTCTTGCCCCTTTGAAAGTGGTGAAACTTTTTAGAAAAAGGGTAAATGCCTAAAAGCATCATGGAAAAAGGTTTCCAAAAATTTAAGAATGATTCCATTTTCTTGAATCACTACTACAAGAGACTATCGCCTCTACCCCCTTTGAAAAATGTGAAACTGTCTAGAAAAAAAATATATCTGAAAACATCATGAAATCTTTTTCCAAAGTATTCAAAAATGATTCCATTCCATTGAATCACTAATACATGAATCCATCTTAAAAGTTCGTTTTATTTATTAAATTTATCATAATCAAAATTCCCCATTGAAGACATTGAGAGGGATTAGAGGATATATATTTTTTTTTTCATAAGAGCTTGTTAAAACATACAATGGCAATTTAATAACTTTATTTAAGACATTTTGTCTTCCGCATACCAGTCACCAAATAAAATTTCGAGGTGCGATGGCATTTTTGTTCAAACCCTCAAGGAGCACCCTCGAGGAGCTTTCAATAATGGAAGAAGAACAATGGGTGACGCAATTTTGTTCATACCCTGGATTTTTGAATTCTGGAGAAGGTTTCAGCAATTTTGTTCAAGCCATGAATTTTTGAATTCTGAAGGACGTCTCAGCAATGGAGACCAATGGTTTGCTACAAGTATCCTATTTTTCCCTTCCAATTTGATAGAGGCAGAGGATTGTTAGGCTTTTGTGCAGGGATCACGACACCTAACTGGAACTTGTGCAGCTCCTTGATTTCGCTATGGAACCCCAGACTCACATAAGATTCAAATAGGGCTTTTCCTTTCCACCGTCACCTAGAAAATGACCCCCTCTCTCTCTATAGATTGTCACCTTATCCTCCAAGGTAGTGAAAGAGGTTGATAGACATATTCCAGAAATTTTAGACTCGAGTAACTGATGAAAAAGATTCGATTGTTGGACATCCCCTTGGGAATCATACATTTTCCCTAGCACAAGCAACAGAAACCCCTCTGAGGCTGCTGCAGCAAAGGCTGTTGATAAATCTGGGGAAGAGGGAAAAAGAATTCATGGAGCCCATCAACCCGCCAAGCCTTGGGAAAGAACTTTCGACTATATCCATTTCTCGTAGCGATAAGTATCTATCTGACTCCAGTTCTATTATCAAATTTCCGTCTTTGGAAGATTTGATGGTTATTGAAATCAGAGTAGACTAAAGGAAAGGAAAAACCATAATAAATTAAATTCAGTTTGAATCCATCAAATAAAATAGACTTCTTTAACTAAGAATAACTCTATCCTAGCTTTAGCTGATGGAATGCAAATTTGACAGCTATGAAAAATAATGTGCAGCATGCACTGAGCATGGTTACTAGAAATTACTAATTAGAGTATATAAAGGTTTCTTAAACCTAAGATGTAAAAATCATATAAAAAGTGATGGCTCTAGGCTAAACCCACGTGTGTGTCCTGATTTCCTCAATGAGTTGATATGAGAAGAAATGTTGAGACGCATTTGGCTTAGCCACCAATAACAATCATACCTATTTAAATGAGATTTTAGAACATTGTGTTTCAGATTTCAAGATCCTTGAAATGATATTTATTTGTCATGAACCCCCTTTCCTTTGATACCAGGATCTCAGAGACGCACAAAGGTTGATCCTTTACCTTTAATAAGCATCTACCCAATGGAAAATCACAAACACTATTTTTCAAACCTCTTGATCGATGTCCAAGTGCCGAGGATACTTCACCTTTTGTAGCCTTTTATACTTCTCTATGAGACAGACAAAGCCCTAATACAAGGCTGAAGGTATCTCAATGAGCTCAAGAATAATATTATATATATGAGCTTAGATGATAGGAACTTTATAGCTTCAGATATGATTTTATATAAACCTGCAACAGAGAAGGAATTCCGAATGAGACACTATCTCCAAACCAAATTCAATTCAAGGGTGATTTCATAATAGAATATTTGACCCTAAAGCAACCAAATCTTCTTGGCTGTAGTCATGACAAAGTCCATTAGATATAGATCATTTGACCAACAATTTGATCAAGAGCTCTTTCCTAGAGATGCTTGATTGATGAGGCCTTAATCTCATTTCCTTTCTGGGATCTGCAAACTAGAATTTTGCAGTAGGAATTTCAGTGCTTCATGATGACTAATCTTTGAAGAGGAAGGAGGTCAGTGTTGTCAGAAAACTTCTTGTGATTTCTTTCTTCCTTGCTTGGGCTTGCCCTCACCTTAGCTCTGATACGTTGCCCTCACCTTAAATTTGATACCATTATGGTAGGGCAAGATAAACAGGACAACAATAGAGCTATGCAGTTGTAGATTCTTGTGTTGTATGTCATTTAGCTTCTAGAAAATCATATGTTTTATTGCTAATTTCTGCTAAATTTACAATTGACATATTGATCAGAGAAGAGGGTTTGCAATTCTAATAACCTCTTCTTCAGTCCATGTTAGCACACTCGAGTCTTGTTAAAGGACCAGCTGTTTCTTGTACAAAATTCAAAGCAGACAACAACATACAACATGTACTCTGAGAATTAAAACAACTTCTATAAGTGCTATGACATTAATCCAACACTATGTTTATAAACCAGTTTGTACTAATGGACACAGGATGTGTAAAATGTATTCTTTAACAAAAAATTTCTCTGTCGGCTAGTTTAAAGCTTACATCCTTACTCCTATCTTCAAAAAGGGTACTTGCTTCCCTTTCACTTCATAGGTATATGAAAGCCCAGTTTTATAAGCACCCATAACCATGAATATTATACCAACTCCCTATGGTTAGTGCATCAATAATGTAAGTGTAACACTCATCCATGTGGCATTCATAAGGCATTTAGGTAAGGTTTTACTACACTAGCATCCTAGACCATTAAGATCTATCCATGGCCTGAAAATGATGTATTTCCTTTACTCAATAGAACACTAATCATTTCTCTCCCCCAATCCTCAAATTTTTCTCTTCATTCTGAATGAGAAATCAATCAACAAGTTACCATTTTAAATGTTAGATCACAATATGTTTAGCTTCTCTCTTGTGCTTACACTCTAGTATTCTCACAGCTTTAGAATCATGAACCTTAAACACAGTCTCATGATTTGCATTCAGGAAGGCATAATTCACCCTTGCTTTGCATCAAATTACCCTCTAACATTCCCTTTACCTTTGCCTACCTCAATGCAAGGCATGCCAAGTCGATACCTACTCAGTTAAATTAGTAAGTTGAGGGGCATCATATATACCCAATGTTGCTTTCCTGTTCTTCCTCTTCCTATGTCGTAGTGTATGAACAGACAACCAGAATTGTGAGGATCCCCTTTAATAATAACATCTATGTTGGCATCTGAATCTGAATGATGTGTTTCCCTTAATTATATGTTTTTGATTTTTAACCAAAAAGGCTAACATAGATAGAGACCCTCGAATTTTTCTATTTCCGGCCCCTATTCCCATTTTCATCTAAGTTTCTACCACGTCAGTGTCCCTTTCTTTCTCAAAACTGCATGAAATCAGTTGATCTATCCATTTCATAATGCATATGGTAAATTTTTCTATCAAATGCTCTGAGGTATATATGAGATCTAAGGGTTTTTTCGTTGTTGCTGACTTCATAAATTTCCACTAACCATGATATGGGTTTCATGTAGAGGATTGTGATTCAGTAAGGGTTGCATTGCTTGATATCTGTTTAGGAGGAGGATAAGGAGAAAAGTGGTGATAGGGTTGACAGATAAAGATGCCTATGAAAAGAGGAGGTGTGTGGAATGGAGGGTGGCAGGGCTACCAACATGGTAGAAATGGAGGATGGGGAGGTCGGGATTTTCATCATCGAATAGCCGTGGTGGGATTGCTAGTTGTCTTTGTGGCCATGCCATTGGTTTTTCTGGCAGCTAGGTTTTTTCACTCCGCATTTACATCTGCAACTAGTAAGCTTCTTCCCTCCCTCCTCCCTTGCTGGTAAGCTTCTCCTAGCCTTGTCCCTTGCTGGTAAGCTTCTTCCTACCCTCCTCCCTCGTTAGGTTGCTTCTGTTTATTTTTTTAGCATGGGTCAGTGTTTAATTTATCTTTATTGTCAAGTATGCCCTTTCTTAATCTGGTAGTATTACAATTAAGTGTAGAATTCTTACAAAATTCAAGTAAGATCTCTATTACAATTAAGTGTAGTTGTCTTATACTATTTTAGAAAGATCCCTTTCATTGAGAACCCATTGGAAAATGTATTTATGTGATTTGAGCCTTGGCGGAGAATTATCATCAACCCCAGTTAACCATTGAACCAAGACCCCATGGACGTGCTTTGAAATTTGATTTGCCTTCACCACCACCAGTTAACCATTGAACCAAAACCCCATGGACCTACTTTGGAATTTAATTTTCCTTTTAGCTTTTTCCATAGGATCTAAAATCACATATGTTATCAAACTTACTTTCCTCGCTTATTGTCAAAATTTTAGCACCTCTAGCATTTTTCTAGACAATTTGTGAGTTTTCTTTATAGGTTTCCTTTCATTTTATCTATGTGAAGCTGTGAACTCCATCTCTGCATTGACACGGTACAATACCTACCAAGAGAAGGATTCAAAGTTTGTACCTCCCTCATGTAAGAGCAAGGGTTTTACCAAATGCCCCTAGGGTAACTTCCCTTGCGAAAGATAATGAAACCATTCATCCCAATAGCAAGAAATAACAATGTTCTTTCCATTTTTAACAAAGGGAAATGCATATGACTGGTAAATTCGTTGGGTAACTGCTCGGTGAATTCGCTGGGCACTCCTCATTCTAAGTAGGATGGTACTAAGTGTGCGCTGGATTCTGCATAAGCTTGATGGGTATTATAAAAATATATTTGTTAAGAGTTTAGTTCAACATCTTACACATTGGAATTGAATCTGGGTGGGAAGGGTAACAATCATTCTTCCCGTCCACTTATTATAAAAGTCAGACCCACTTTCCATCCATAAAGCTAAATTGACTTCTCATTAGTCAAGCTAAAACTAGTTCTGATCCACCCAACCTAGACCCAATTCATAATGACAATCTTGTTCACCAGCTACTTTCTGCTATACATATCATTTTCACACTGTTCTCACAGTGTTCAGAGCACATTTGCCAAAACAAATGATAGATATAATTTACACCATTTTATTATTGATGTGGAATGAAATCTCAATCTTAACATATGCATGATAGCAAAGCAACCCCCTTTTTAGCATTTCAATATTTTTATAGATATTCTTCTCCATCAAGTCTTTCTACCTGACCATTTATGTGTTTTTTGTCATTTAAAATAGTAGGGCACAACTTCTGAGGAGATGGATCTGTTAATTGTATTCTCTTTCTACATCTTGAAAACCAATTCTATTTTTCTATGGCCACGTTGTTCTTTTTTAGGACCTGGGCAATGCACTTGCACTTATGTGAGTCTAATCCCAGAAAGTAAGTAGTGTCCCTAAAGTGAAATTTAATTAACCTGAGTGGACTGAAATAGAGAGGAATTATTGAGGATATTGCAGCTCTGTCATATGTATAAAATCACTCTTATTTATCTATCTGTGGGGTTCACAGGAACAGGCAGATGATTGGAGAAAGTAGAGTTTAACAGAGAGCATTGACTCTCTCTTCCCAAAGGAGGCAAGTATAAGAAACCTGCTGCATTTGGATATCTTAAATTTTATTTCTCCCCTATTGAGTAGAGAATTGAAAATAAATTTTATTTACTTGGCACATGATTGATGTCATGACAGCTAAAGCAGAGGAGTCGGGAACTCTAAACTTAAATATTGTTGGATGGAATGATTTATCTTCCTCATGGGTATTAGAAAATCCCTCCGAAGTAAACCAAAAGGGTATTACTAACTCTGAGGTACGATTGGTGAAGATTTTGGTTATTTTCTCTATTGAACATGTAAGGAAAGCTATGTGATGATGATCTATGTAGTTGGGTTGGGTTGTATTAAGCTGGAAGTGAAAACTGACATTGACAGGGGTGCTTCTCTATTTCTAATTGTGTACATCAAGCATAGGCAAACGAATTCTGGAGACAACTCAGAAAAGTTACATTCGCAACAAGATGGTGTGATCTTCAATGAAGAAGGCAAGGAAAATCCTGAGGGGGGTAAAATGAATGACGAGGTACAGAAAAAAACTTCCAATGACGAATAACTTCTTATGAGGTTTCAAGATGATGACACAGGAAGTGAACATCGAGACGTTAAAGAGAACTCTCTTGATGGTAAGTTTTCATTTTCCTTGGTTAAATGATCTATGATGTTGGTAGCCTAATGTAAGGTAATGTCTAGTCAAACTCCCATGACAATGGTTGTTGTAATGCAGACAATTTGCAGCTTGAAGAAAGTCCAACAAAAGTTTTGCGGAGGGTAAAATTCTTTGCTACACTAGATCGCTACTTTTTGTTATCATGGAAAAGGGAATTGTTATATTATTTTCCAAAATCCTTTTCGAATGTTACTTCTCCAATAGAAAAAATTTATATTTCTTAGATTTTAGCATAGTATGTATTAATTTATAGTAGTTTAATGCTTATAGCAATTGAGACAAAAGAGGAGGGAGAAAAGGTCAACAGAGCTGATTCAACAGGACGAAAAAAAATTAGTTGAGCTTGAAAACGGAGCAATTAAACTTTCCAAGGAGGTAGATTCTGTTGTCCTACGTAAATACAACATTTGGGGGTGGGAGAATGGGAAGGAGAATTCTGAATCCACTATTAGATTGATGTGAGACCAACTGAGCATGGCTAGGGTGTAGTCAAGCATTTTCCAGGCTAGGAATAATCTTGATTTATACCATGAATTGATGCTTCGTATTAAAGAATGTCAGCGTACATTGGGTGAGGCTAATGTAGACTCCGATATACCTCAAAGGTAATAGTTTTTGCATTGGCTGCTTCTAAATCAAGAGTACACAATTCTTCCATTTGCATTTGGTGTTCATATCCTTTTTTTCTTTTGAAGTTGCAGTCTTTGTGTCAATCTTTATTCTTTTCATTCTCTTTTTCATCGTCGATAATTGATATGAATGTTTTAGTGCACCTGGAAAGATCAAGGCTATGGGTCATGTTCTATCCAAGGCTAGAGAACAACTTTATGACTATGGGATAGTAACAAAGAAGTTGCGAGTGATGCTTCAGTCTGTAGACGATCAATGAAGTCAGCTAGCAGGAAAGACTGATTCCAAGGGCCTACATTGTTTGTCCATGCGATTGACCATCGATTATTACATGCTTGCGCTTGAAAAGTGAAATTTCCTAAAAAAGACAAGTTGGAGGATCCAACTCTTTATCGCTATGCATTATTTTCTGATAGTCTATTGGCTGCATCTCTGGTTGTGAATTCAACTTTCATGAATGCTAAGGTGAAGTGTTATTAATTTAAAATACTCTAAAGTTTGGAAGTCCAAAAAATTTTCTACATTTTACATTTCATATTTGGATCTCATTGTAGGTGATTTACTTGTGTTTGTAGGAATATCATAAACATGTATTTCATCTCGTCACAAACAAGTTAAATTTTGGGGCCACGAAAATGTGTTTTTTACTTAATCCCCCAAGGAAAGCTGTGGTACATGTAGAAAATGTTGATGATTTGAAATGTATCAATTCCTCCTATTGTGTTGTGCTTCGCCAACTTGAATCTGTAGCTATGAAAGATTATTAGTTCAAGGCAGATCACTTGACTACACTCTCAACACATTCCTCCAATTTGAAATATATAAATCCAAAATATTTATCTATGCTAAATCATCTTCATTTCTATCTTCCACAAGTTTATCCCAAACTGGACAAGATCCTTTTCTTGGATGATGATATTGTGGTGCAAAACGATTTGACGCCCTTGTGATCAGTAGATCTTCATGGAAAGGTTAATGGTTCGGTGGAAACTTGTGGAGAAAGCTTTCGCCGGTTTGAGAAATACCTTAATTTTTCCAATCCGCACATAACCAGGCACTTTGATCCTAATGCTTGTGGTTGGCCATATGGGATGAATGTATTTGATCTCAAAGAATAGAAGAAATAAGATATAACTGGAATATACCACAAGTGGCAGAACATGGTAAGTGTGTAGTGTGGTTTATTTATGTTAATTCCTGTGATGCTTACTTTAAAGTATTTGAAGTACATCTGAGGTAATTAGCTAGAAAACGTAATGGGTTTTTCTTTGTTCGATTTCTATGTTTTTCTTTTATTGTATGTCAGAATGAGGATACAGTGTTTTGGAAGCTTGGAACACTACCCCCTGGATTTTCACATTGGCTACTTCTAAATCAAAAGCATTAAGTGCTTCCATTTGCATTTGGTGTTCATATCCTTTGTTTCTTTTAAAGTTGCAGTCTGTGTGTTAATCTTTCTGATTTTAGTTCTCTTTTTCATGACCGATAATTGATATGAATGTTTCAGTGCACTTGAGAAGATCAAGGCTATGGGTCATGTCCTATCCAAGGCTAGAGAACAATTTTATGGTTGTGCGACAGTAAAAAAGAAGTTGCAAGCCATGCTTTAGTTTGCAGACGAGCAAGTAAGGACCTTGGAAAAGAAAAGTAAGTTTTTAATTCAGGTGGCAACAAAGTCTATTCCCGAGGGCCTGCACTATCTGTCCATGCGATTGACCATAGATTATTACTTTCTTCCTCTTGAAAAGTGATAATATCCTAAAAAAGACAAGTTGTAGGATCCAAATCTTTATCACTATGCATTATTTTCTGACAATGTATTTGCTGCATCTATGGTTGTGAATTCGACTATCATGAATGCTAAGGTGAAGTGTTATTAATTTAAATTACTCTAAAGTTTTGAAGTCCAATAGTTTTGCTGCATTTTACATTTAATATTTGGATCTCATTGTAGGTGATTTACATGTTTTTGCAGTAATCTAAGAAACATGTATTACATCTCATCACAGACAAGTTAAATTTTGGGGCCATGAAAATGTGGTTTTTACTTAATCCCCCAGGGAAAGCTACAATACATGTAGAAAATTTTGATGATTTTAAATGGCTCAATTCCTCCTATTACCCTGTTCTTCGCCAACTTGAATCTGTAGCTATGAAGGAGTATTATTTCAAGGTAGATCACTCGACTACACTCTCAACACGTTCCTCCAATTTGAAATATATAAATCCAAAATATTTATCCATGCTAAATCATCTTCATTTCTATCTTCCACAAGTTTATCCCAAAATTGACAAGATCCTTTTCTTGGATGATTGTATTCTGGTGTAGAAATATTTGATGCCCTTATGGTTAGTAGATCTTCATGGAAAGGTTAATGGTTCAGTGAAAACTTGTGGAGAAAGCTTTCTCTGGTTTGACAAATACCTTAATTTTTCCAATCCGCACATAGCCAGACACTTTGATCCTAATGCTTGTGGTTGGGCATATGGGATGAATGTATTTGATCTCAAAGAATGGGAGAAACAAGATATAACTAGAATATCTCACAAGTGGTAGAACACGGTAAATTTGTAGTGTGGTTTATTTATGTTAGTTCCTGTGATGCTTACTTTAAGGTATTTGCAGTAAATCTGAAATAATTAGCTAGAAAACTTAATGGGTTTTTCTTTGTTCAATTTCTATGTTTTTCTTTTATTGTATGTCAGAATGAGGATAGATTGTTTTGGAAGCATGGAACACTACCCCCTGGATTGAATGTTTTAAGGCTTGACCCATCCTTTGGACAAGTCTTGGCATGTGCTGGGTTTGGGATATAATCCTAGCATGGATTGTTCAAAGATTGACAATGCAGCTATTGTTCATTACAATGGGAACATGAAACCTTGGTTAGAGCTGGTAATGATGAAGTGTATGCCTTATTATAGAAAATATATAAAATATGATCATCCTTTATTATAACAGTGCAATATAGATGAATAGTTGTGACCTCAATATTCATACTGCAATAGATTGTCAAATGTAAAGTGTAAAGGCTCTTGATTCTGGTTGATAATTCATTCTAATTCAGTTGTTTTTCGAGTTCCACAGAAGGTTTCTAGTTTATGGCTTAATGAGTCAGGTTTTTGGAGGTGCAGTGCCCTAGCCAAGTTTAAGATTTACAAATTTTATGTCCTCATTGTATTCCTTAATAGTTGGAAGTAATTACACAAAGTGTTCTTCCAAGAAGACAAAGAAGTACGAAACACAAAGATTTAGGCTTTCAAGGCAGGGAAAAACCTCTAAATAGGGGAAAACCCAACAATCCTCCTCTTATTGAATTTATACAAAATGAGATATCCAACACAAGACCAAAGAGTCCCTCCAAGTCAGCCCTCCTCTTTAAATCAAGGTCAATAATTCAGTCTTTGCCTAGTCAAAGTAAGACGCAGCTTCTAAATTTCTGTCCTTACTGTAGGTTTAGTCTCTTATTATAATACACTGACTTCCAATTACAGACTCTTTGGCTTATATTACTGATCTTTTGCTACTATAGCAAACCCTTGAATCTTTACCACAAATATTCAGATCCTGCTGCAAATAAATAGATTTAGATTGAGATTCGACTTTGTCACAAACTTCAATTTCTTCAAATGTTGTAGAATTCTTTTTATCCTCAATTTTTCTTCTCCCATTGGATTACAGACTTCATACTTTTTCACTTTCTTGGTTTCTAACTAAATGATGTTGAATATAGGCTAAAACACATGGATATCATTCTCTATGAGCTTTGACTTAACTAAACAAAGAGAGACTATGCCTGGATTGTTGCCTTTGTAATGTTGAAATGTCCTACAATCTTTTCCTGTGATAAGATGCAATAGCATTAATTGGACAACACTGAAACTAGCTCAATTTAGTGTTTAACTGCCATGATCAATTCCTTCATTTACCCATATTAGATATGCTGCAATAGTTGCACATGGAAATCTCTCTTTTGACAATTAAGGCAATGTGCTAGGCTGTCATCTAATATATCTTCCTAAGATATAATAAACTTATGGTGTATGATTTATCATCATTCTTACTCCTTAGTTATATTATATGTGCTCCCTGTCTTTGTGCTCATGCCTGAAATAAATAACTCTCCATTGAATTTCTATTAGCATCATTCAGAAACTCTTCTTTGATTGATGCTCTATGAAATGCATCAGCTCCGACTTACTCATAATCCACTTTCTTGTTGAGTTAGAGATCAATTTCCATGGTTCTGGAGATGTTGCATTTCCTCAAGGAGTTGCTAATTTGATTTCTGTACGACTGTTAAGAATTTTTCTCTCTTTAACTAGAGTGTTCTTAAGCGTTCTTGGGTGGATTTCTACTTACTAGAGTCATTTCCCTCTCCCGTGAGCATTATTTTCATTTTCTGCGGTGAGTTTGAGCTCAATATTGGTTGTCTAAGAGGCCATAGGTACTAGACAAGGCCATACATAACTGTAAGAGATCATTGGCTTTCCAATTTCCCTTCATTCCCATAAATCCATCGAATACATGGTTGTTGAAATCTACAAGACAAAGCATTCTTGATGTGTATTTATGGCAGAATGTAATTATATTATAATGTTGTTAAATTGAGATTCATTACTTGAGTGATTCAAATTATATGTTGTTCCATTTGTATTGGGAATCATTACATGAGAACCCATTAACTATAATTCTTCACCAATAATATATAGAATTTGTTCTGTACTAGAATGATGATTGTCTAGTATGATGTATAATGAGGATAAGGTTGAAGAAATGAATGAGGATAAATCACATTCAAGGGGCAGTGTGGATGAAAGTTGTATTGTAGAAAAAGAAAATACAATAGTATGGACAAATATGGAAAAATTCTAATGAAGAACATGCAACATCAGCCAAATTTGATGAAAACACAAAGTGTGAACAATTTGAGCTATCTGATTTCGCACTTATTGCATATTCAACTGGTGGATCTGTATCTTCTTGTATTGATAATATGGAAGATCAAGATTACATACAACAATGTATACAGACTTTTACCTTAAGGAAAAGTGTTGGGCAAAATACCCTCGAGGAAAACTCCCGTGAGACAAGTATTAAGTCAGTGAGAAAAAACTATTGTAAAGATGCTAGCAGTCAATTGTCCAAGGGTGATTTTTGGATGCCCTCACAAGATCTAAAGATTGTATCGTACTATCCAAAGGATCTTCTCTCAACCAAAAAGGGTATGCTAATAAATCCTTATGGGTAAAAGGCACAACACATTTATCTTTGGTTGGGAGTTTATCCATATTGCCCATGATGTAAATAGTTATAATGTCATGTTGAGTAGATTTTTGGCATGCCTTTAAGAAGGTATCATTATTGAATGGGGGTTAGAAATCTAAAATGTCCCATTCAATTGGATATAGGATTATATTTGTTTAGATGGGAAGGTTGATATAGTTTGAGCTTGTAGGAACGAATTATTGAAGAATACCCTATTGCAGAGGAAGCTTTGGGTTGAATGAAATTTGATGAACCTACTGTAGAATATGTGAGCTAAATTTTTTAGTTTTAATATATTTTTGCCTTATACTATTTCTTATGATGGATGACATATGATATGTAGGAAGCTTTTCACTCTATAGAAGACATTCATGGCCTTTTGTATGGTCAAGAAGATTCCTAAACCTCAAATGATGACAATCTATTATTCAAAGTTAACAAAGATATTTTGGATATTAGAAAGTCATCTGTATCATGCTTATGCATGGTACAAGCTCTATATCCTCGAGAAAAGCCCAAATAAATACTTAGCATAGAAGGATTTGTAGCTAATTGCATCATCTAGATTGTTGGCTACCATTGTGAAATGGGATGAGGGAAATGTGGAGAAAAATCATATTCTAGAAACCATTTATCTTTGGTTGGGAGTTTACCCATATTTCCCATGATGTAAATAGTTATAATGTCATGTCGAGTAGATTTTTGGCACACCTTTAAGAAGGTATCACTATCGAATGGGGTCCCGAAATCTAAAATGTTATCTATTGAATTAGATATAAGATTATATTTGTCTAGATGGGAAGGTTGATATAGTTTGATATTGTAGGAATTAATTATTGGAGAATACCTTATTGCAGAGGAAGCTTTAGGTTGAATGAAATTTCATGAACCTACTATAGAATCTGTGAGCTAAATTATTTTTATTTTTAATATATTTTTGCCTTATACTATATCTTATGGCAGATGGCATATGATATGTAGGATGATTTTCACTCTATAGAAGATATTCATGCCCTTGTGTATGGTCAAGAATATTCCTAAACCTAAAATGACAACAATATGCTATTCAAAGTTAACAAAGATATTTTAGATATTAGAAAGTCATTTGTATCATGCTTATGCATGGTACAAGCTATATATCCTCTAGAAAAGCTACAATAAATACTTAGCATAGAAGGATTTGCAGCTGATGGCATCATTTGGATTGTTGGATGTCATTTCTATTATGCCCTATGATCACAAGCATGGGGCTCACCATTTTGAGCTAGAGAATGAGAAGGAAAGAAGTTCAAGAATGGCTAGTCTTCTAAGATTTGGGATTTAGTTTGGATTCTGAAATGGATACCAGAGAAGTGGTAAGTTATTTCAATGAAAAGGCTTAAGTTCATCTGTCACTGTTTGAGATGTTTTCATTTATATAGGTTTTTCTAGTATAAGTATTATATTTTATGCTTACTTCAAGGAGATATCTTCCAATATGTCTAAAAATAATATGGTTTTTTGGTAGTTGTCACGCTCAACACTTCTATCTAAAGTGGTAAGTAATAGGTACAGAAATCATTAAAGAATTTATTTTTGAAATGAAGTCTATCCTTGATGTTGTTGAGAAGTCAGAGAACACATATATGTTGGCATTATGATATAGGTGTTTTCCTTGATGGCAACTCACTGAGAGGCATGATACAGGTGGCAACTCAATCAGATGACAGATCATAGTACAACATGTCAAGAGAAAGGTATACACAGGTTAACGTTCATGAAAGTACATATACACAGATGATCAGAACAAAATATGCGTATACATACACACGTAGGTTCACAGAAAGAAAGGTGCGTACTTGTTGGAAAACTAAGTTTTGGTCTGTGGTATTTCATTCATGGTATTTGATCCGAAATGTTGACCCCAAGTATTGGGTCCAAGGTATTGGTTCTACATGTTTTTGGACCATTGTATTGAGAGAAGCCTAAATCTATACAAGGAGAAGATCGTTAGACCAAGGGTGCAAGTGTGTGTGGTGACTATTTGATGAAGAGTGAGATCTAATATATTGGTTATGGGTTTGAAATGCTTGGTTCAATCTGAATCAAGGAGGCTCCTATGCGATTGATAAAGAATGATGGTCCGGGATCTTGAAGACTAAAATGTATTATCATTATATGGTATGATCATGAGTAGATCTGAGTACTAATGCATGTTTTATCCTTTATATCTTATTGTCTAGGTATATCTGAAGTTGGAAATTGCAGCGAAGGTATAAGTAATTATCTTTAGATCTGTATGCAGGTTCTCTATGGTGAAAGATCGTACACATGCCGGTTTGATACATTCAAGTAGCGTATACATTATGAGATTTGATGTTTCAAGTTGTTATTGGTTCTAGTGGTTATTGCAGAGTGCTACGTCCTGCTATGTGTTTTGGTAACTATGTTTTGGTGACAGGGTTTCAGTGATTCAGTATTGGGTGATTCAGAGATTGATGATGATTGTATTGTAGTGGGGATTATTTTTTATTTATGGATCCAATCTGAAAATTTATGAAACGTGGTCCCTGGAAGAAAAGAGAAGGTTGTAGCCTTATGTAGGCCAGCACCTACGTACTAGTACATCAGCTAGTACAAGAGCTAAGGGGGTTCTAGCTCCCTTCCAGGATAGTCTGGAGAACGAGAGAAGGTTGTAACCTTCTGCAGGCTGACGCTTGCGTATTGGTATAAGACTACACCTGTTGGATACCTATACCAATAGGTTTCATATTTCATGATTGGATATCAAAGGTCCAAATATGCTCTGCTTTGACGAATGCAAAGATCCCATATTTCCCTAAGAAGGCAATGCCTGTATCAGTTTT
>APFE031500854.1:0-12431 GCA_000404065.3 Pinus taeda
TACCTTACAGTGAATAAAATTGTGAGTACTTCCTGAATCAATCAACACTATTACCTTTTTCTTCTTGATTTTTCCTTCTATCTTGATGGTTTGAGGAGTGGTAATTCCCACCAATGAATTACAAGATATGGTCAGATTCATTTGTTCTTCATCTAGGCTTTGTTCCTGGAGTATATCGTCTTATTTTTGCATTTCTTGCTTCTTTTCTTCTTCCTCTTCACAATCTATGTAGAATAATTTCTTCTCAGCACACTTATGACCTTTAATGTATTTGCTGTCACAACTATAACAAAGCCCTTTTGCTCTTTTTTCTTCCAATTTTTGTGGTGTCAACCTTATAGGTTGTGGAAGACTAGCAGCAACACCACTTTCGTCTTTATAGATGAGAGTGGTATGCTTCCTGGTTGCCATAATTTTGCTTTCCATTTTTCTTGCTAACCTGGATGCCTTCTCTAATGAATCAGATTCCCAAAGTCGAACATCATGTTGGATATTATCCTTTAAAGACCCTACGAACACATCAATCCTATGCTCCTCTGGAATATCTTTTACCCTTATGTTTTTGGAACTCCTCAATGTGCTCCATTATTGAACCCTTTTGTTTAAGACTTATCAATTGGCTAAAAATAGTATTTCTTTTTGTATCCTCATAATGTGCTACCAATTCTTCCGTAAAAATTGCCCAAGTGATAAAATGTTTACGAGAACAAAGCCATTGATACCATACAAACTGATTTGGTTCCAAATATAAAGTTTCCATACGTACCCTTTGTGTGTTTTGCACATTATTGAGATCGAAGAATTGCTCCATCTGTAATATCCATGTGGCGGGATCCTTGCCATCAAACTTCCTCATATCAATTTTGGGAATATGTTGGTCTTCGATCCAACTTAGAGTCTATGAATCTTGATTAACATTTATTTTTTCATCATGATTTTCCTACACCCTTTCACTTTATGACCTTTCTTGTAGCAAGCATTTCATATTTATCTTCAATTCTTCCATGTCTTTTTTCAAATCTATCTTCATAATCATCCATTTAGCTTCCACATTTCATGTTAGCTTCCAGATCATTCATCTTAGCTTCTACACCTTTTTGTGCAAGTGACACTTTGTTGCATTGTCTGTATTTTGATTATATCATGTTGCATTTCTTCCTCTTCTTCATGAGTCATGCTAGAGCTTTCAGGTTTCCTACTAGGTATTTCCATTTTCTTTCTTTGAGGCATCAATTACTGATAATAATGCTTCCCTATGCCCTTTGAATTCCTTCAAAATAAATTTTCAAACCAAGCTTAATCAAACATTTAAAAAATATACACACCTTTTTTCATTTTGTAGGAGCTCGATATTGCCTCTGATGTATCTCTGTAATTTCAAATCATCTAGTTCTGAACTTGCGACCTATGGTAGCCCTTTGTGTCCTCTTTCCAATGCCACCAGTCTAACCCCCAATTGGATTCTCCAATAAAGAGTTATGCCAAATCTCCCACAGTGACCTGATTATAGACTAATTCAGTAGAGCGAACTTGTACGATGTTCCAAGAGTCATTGTTTCGACCTATGCCTCTGAACACTATATAGAAGAAACTACAGTCCGTCCTCTTTCTGCACCTTTTTATGAAATTTCAATCTAATGCTCAGAGAAAACGTAAAATATCTCCACAATTATAGCGTAAAATGCTCTAAAATTCGGACCCAAGATTTAGCGCGATGTTCTCTCAAATGGGTTTTTTTTTCAAATTCTGAAAGATCATCGAAAAATGTTATAGTGAAAATTCCACGATGACCTGTTTGGAGCAGAGAAACCCTAGAATCCAAAGCTCTGATACCAAATGTTATGAAACTAGCTCAAGAAAAGATAGAAAAGATAGATCAACTACTTAGAATTCAGCCTCTTTGAGGGGGCAACCTCGTTTACATTACATAAATGAACAATTCTTGGATGATACAAATGAAAAGACCTCTTTTCTATATATAGGAGTCTAAGGGGTCATAACATAATCAGAGCCTGCCTAACAATAATAATGTAAGGGCACAATAATAACAATAGTGGGCTTCTATGGGGCACAATAGTAACAATATGGGCACAATAGGGGCACAACAATATTAATAAGGGGTACAAATAAAATAGTAATGGGGTAATCACTAGTATTATGGGGACCCAACAAAGACTAGTATTTTAGTTCAGGAAGAAACAAAGTTCAATTGCTTTATCTATAGCTGAAGTAGAATATGTGGTTGCTGCATCTTGCTGCACATAAGTCTTTTGGATGATGCAAACTTTTCAAGATTTTCAAATCACCTATACTCCACCTATCTCTATTTTTATGTGATAATACTAGTGCAATCAGTAGTTCAAAGAATATTGTCATGCATTCAAAGACCAAGCACATACCTATCAAATATCATTTTCTCCAAGAACAAGTGCCTGAACAAAAGGTAAAATTGGAATATGTTCCCTCCAAGGAACAGGTTGTTGATATACTCACCAAACCACTGCCCATGGAAACATTTGGATACCTCAGATAGATTTTGGGAGTAGTTGATGCATCATCTTGCTGTTGAAACTTGTTTGTTTCAAATAAAAGTGGTTGTACACGAGTTTAATGAGGAGAATCTGTGTACATACGCTAGTTTATGTGGATAAAGTCACATATATGTTGGTTTGAAGACAAACTGTGGGCCAGGCTCATGATGAAAAGAGTCTGATATGGGTCTGAAAGAGACCTTCTGGCACGGGTTTAGGGGGAGCATATATACTTCTAATAACGTATTGTTGGCATTATCTTAGAAGATCTTGGTTCAAGTTCATAGTGTTTTTGGTTTTAGATGGAACAGGTGTAGAAGGAGAACATGGTTGTTGGTCTGAATGATGATTGATAGATGCTGCTGATGATAGTTTTTGATGACTATCATAGTCTTGTTGTAGATATTTCATCTCTATTTCATGTATTTCTTTTCTTATCAAGGTCATGTGACAACCTATTTTGGTTTCCCCACTATGCCTGGGATGGATGATGTAATGTTCTTGTTTTATCATGTGTAAACCTTTGGTGTATCCACACTTGGTTGGATGGATGAGTCAATAGTTGTATATCCCCACTTGGTTGGGAGATGGATGTATGTGAGTCTTTGGTGATAGGAAGGTAATTTATAATGTATAAAGTCATGTTTCTTCTTGTAGAACATCTTCTTGCAGACCTTTTCGATAGTCAGGGGGAGCATGGACAGCACAATAGAGCAGAGATTTCAACATGTACTTAGGGGAAGCATAACAATTTGCACTTGATGATAAAGGGGGATAATGACTGTGAGTGACTTAGGGTTGCCATCAAGTCCAAAGGGGGAGATTGTTGGAATTATGACATAGATCCAGCGGTATGGCACAGGTGTTGTCCTTGATGGCAACTCACTTAGATGGAAGATCTCAGTTTAGTCTCTCAGAATGAAATAAAAAGAGATATACATAGGTTCCCCTTAACCAAGTCGCCTATACACGCGAGTTCTATGATCAAAAGATGCGTATATGTATGCATGCACATTCATGCATAGAAAAGCATGTACATGTGGGAAAACCTATTTTTAGTCCATGGTATTTAGTCCTTGGCACTTGGACCTATGGCTTTGGTCCATCGTATATCGTCTGACGTTTTGAACCTAGGTATTGGGTCCATAGTATTGGTTCTAAGTTGTTTTGGACCATGGTATAGAGTAAGGCCTAAGACTATAAAAGGGGAAGGAGATCATTAGGCAAAGTGATTCAATGAAGTATTGAATATGTTATGAAGAGCCAGATCTAGAATACTGGTCATTAGGTTATGATGCATAGTTGGATCTGAACCAAGGAGGAACTTGAGTGCTAGAAGAAGGATAAGTTCTATTGATGGGTCAAGATCTCAAGGCTTGAAGAGAAGTATCTTTGTGTGATTTTGATCTATTATATTTGTTGCATGACTTATAAATTTGATCATATGGGTATAACTGATGTCTGAATAAGTAAAAAGGGTAAATTATCTTTTATAGATCTTTACGCAGGTTCGACATAGTAGAGGCGCGTATACACGCTGGTTAAGTAAGTCAAAACAGCATATACGTTGGTTGACCTTAATACAGAAGCATATGCATGTAGGTTTCACATATTGAAGTAGCGTACATCTCACAAAATATGTTTTAGCTACTTCTATTTATTGCTACAGCGTTTTTGGTTCAGAATTGGTGTTTGGTTATTGTTACTGTTTTCTGGTTACAACATTCAGCGAAGTGATTGTTTGAATCAATTTTGAAAAGGAGATTGGTTGATGGAGATATATTTTATGTTTAATTGATGTCATTAATGGATCCAGTCTGAAAATTTATGAAACGTGGTCCTTGGAAGAAAAGAGAAGGTTTTAGCCTTCTGTAGGTTAGTACCTACGTACTAGTACATCAGCTAGTACAGGAGCTAAAGGGGGTTATAGCTCCCTTCCAGGAGAAGTTGGAGAATGAGAGAAGGTTGTAGCCTTCTGTAGGTAGAAGCCTGTGTACTAGCATAAGACTGCACTAGTATAGAAATATTGTAAAAATAAGTTTCTTATTAAAAGAAGACAGAGACAAATTGTAGCAGGGGGTTTTCACCCACGTTGGGTTTCGACCTTATATCTTGTGTCCATGTGTGTGATGATCTGTTCTGTTTTACTACACCTGTTTACTATTCTTATGGTTAATGAATTTCTGATGCACTGATTAAAGATCAGCATTTAATGAATCATAAGTTTACTAATATACATTGGTTGCCTTAGACACAATAGCGTATATACGCAATTTCCCATAACTGAAGTAGCGTCTACAAATTTGATTGTGAAATGAGTAATAATTGATTTAATAATATTGATTCACCTCCCTCTCAGTATTATTTCCAGCACGTTTGTTGTTAAAATCATCCTTTTGAGTAAGTACTGTGGCAAGTGAGTTATCGAAGGTGAAGGTGTATAGGAGGATGCCTTTGTTGATGTCTAGGTTCTAGAGTGAAGGTGCTTATGCAATAGTCTACTTTATATGGGTGAATGCATACTTTTCCCTCTGGCACCAGCTATAGACTACATCCTTCTTAATCATGCCTTGCATTGGTTTGACTATCTACGCATAATCCGAGATGAGCTTCCAGAGGAAGCTTATCTTTCCAAACAAGGAGTGCATCACTTTCTTATTGCCTGGGTGAGGGATTTATGTGATAGTACAGAGCTGGTTAAGATATAGCTTGATCCTGATCTTAGCAATGATGTGTCCAAGGAGGTTCCCCTTAGACACTACGAATATGCTCTATTTTGGATTCATGAAAATCCCTTATTTCTTGCATCGCTCAAAATGTTTCTTCAGATGGTGTATATGGTCTTCCTGTTTTCTTGAAGACACAATCACATCATTGAGGTACACTCTACGCTCTATCCGATGAGTCCATGGAAGGAAATTTCCATCACATGCTGAAAGGTTGTGCCTGCCTTAACAAGCCTAAACTACATTCATCTATATGTGAACATACCTCACTTGGTATGAAAGGTAGTTTTGAGTGTATAAGGTGTAGGTACTAGAACATGATTATATCCTAAAAACCCATAAATTAGAGAAAACATTTGTACCCAAGATATTGTTTGCAAAATGTGCTCCATAGATGGCACGGGGTAGTCATCTTTATCTGAGGCATGGTTCAAGTTTCGGAAATAAACACACAAGTGGATTTCCCCAGACTTCTTTCATACAGGAATGAGGTTTGAAACCCACGTAGAATGACAAACTCTGTATATGATCTGTACATCCAACCACTTGGTGAGCTCTTTCTGTATGAGGGGTTCAAGTGACAGAAGTACATTCCTTAGCTTCTGCTGATATGGCTTGACCCCTTATTTGATCGGAATAATGTGTTAAATTATTCCCATGTTGTAAGTTTTCCGATCATCGTACGTCCACATGAACACAACTTGGTACCATTTGAACAAATGGACAAATGCTCTCTTCTCCCACTGCGTGAAACATCTATTGAGATTAACAAACTTTGGTTCTTTTTCTATTACCAATGTTAATTAGTTCGTGCATCATGGTAGATCTATGGGTTTTTCCATTCCTTAGACCCTAAAAGCATTCTTGCAAGTCATAGAGTTTTTCCAACAATAGCACCCGTTTGAGAATGAGGTGGACTTTTTTATATGTGCCAAGCTTGCAAAGATCGTTCGTGCTCATCTTCGCCAATTTTTACATACTTTAATGTTTGAGTGTTGGCCATGAAATGCAGTATTTGTTGATCATCATCAAACACACATAAATTAGTTATGTTATTTGGGATAGATGGTCTATACAAAAATTCAAAAGTAAATCTATCCCTAAGCAGTGACATCCTAGAAGCTATGTTTGCCAAATCATTGGCAACTGTATTATGCATTCTTGGTACAATAGTGATATTGAATGCTTGGAAGGTAGGGATTAGTCACCATACCTCTTTCTGGTAACTTTTGAGATGTGGTGATAAACAACAAATGGTGTTATGTACCTGCCATACCACTATTTCTGAATCACCTATCACTTTGTGCATGACCACGTTGAGGCTAATTTGCTTTTGCAAGACCAACATGAGTTCTTCGTATTCAACAATGTTGTTCGTGCACTCAAAATCTGAGTGGCTCAAAATCAAATGTTTTATGTTTCTTGGTTCAATCAAGACACCCTCGACTACTAAGCCATATTGTGTCTTTGATCCATCAAAATACATGATCCATAACTCGTTTGTACACAAACCATTCAAGGTGCTTGCACTAGTGCTACAACTATTGCTACTACTACTGCTACTACTATTACAATGAATTGTAGAGCAAGGAATGAGACCCAACAATTTTCTTGGTGGGGTCAAAGCTAGCCATGCGAGATAACACCCCAGTGTCGTTTCCAAGAGGCAGTTGCCAAACATGAGCTCTTCTAAGGCTATAGGTCCATTCTCACCATTGATGGGAATCATGTTGGGCCTCACGTATCTCTTTTTTTTTTTTTTGCTGTGTAAAGACTAAACTATTGTATTAAAAAAGGATAAAAATATTTACAAGAGGAATACACCTCTGAGAGCTATTGTTCAGCTCTCTGTCATGGCTTTTCACATTACATCTGGTATTTCTGCTTGCAAAAGCCAGAGTATACAAAAGGCCAAAAAGGAATGATTTGAACTGTAACTGGTCCAACCTGGACATACCAAACTCGACTCAGACAGACAAAAACATCTAGAAAAACCAGACCCCGAGATCTGTTACATTAGACCGAGTGCCCAAGGCAGCCGAACTTCAGAGACGGCATTCCATAAAGCTTAGACATGACAAAAAGACAAAAAGGATGAGGTTCGCCTGAGGGCAGGCTTACCCCAGAATCTTCTGTAGTCATTTGCTCTGAGATTTCTTCGCCTCAGCTTCGCGTTCCATCGCCCTTTTCTTCCGATCTTCTGCTGCCCGAACCGGGTCTGGCTCCCAAGTTACTTCCACACCTTCTGGAACGTCCTCGATATAGTCGTAACCAGGAGGCAGCTTGAGGTACAGGGCATAATCAAAAGAGTCATCCTCTTCCTCATTCTTCAAACCGCTCTGAGTGGTGGTGGTCTTGCTACGATGGGAATCCATATGAGCCTCCAGAGTTCCCTCAACAGAATCCATTGGTTCTTTCGTTTGAGACTACTGAGTTCTTTTAAGGCTTCCTCTTGCTCTGCAGAGTAGCCTAAAGTGTTATCCTCCTCAATTCTGCTCTGTAAATCTGGGTTGTAAGAGTTATCCTTTGACTTGGAGGAATTTTCTGAGGTGGTGGGCATCTTCTCTCCCATATCATTTTTGCAACACTCTTCCTCCTCATCCTCCTCATCAAAGATAACAGTGATACTGGCTTTAACCACTAGCTTATTCTTCTGGCGGCGGTAGCGAAATGTGGCTATCTGCACTGTGTTTCTTAAATCATCTGAATGCGTCGAGTCACCTGAGGGGGGCGAAGCACACACTAAAAGTGAAATTTGCTTCGGACTTGGCTGTCCACTGTGTCTGGAGCCACTCGTCTGGCCGGAATGTCCACCCCTGCGAGGCACCTTGTGTCCAGCGCGAGGAGCCATTATGAGCGTGATAAACTCAGCAACGCTCTGCGAACCTAGCTTACCCAGTCTGCCACTGCCTCTATTGCTGCAAATGCCGTAGGAGAGATTACCCTAAAGAGTTTGCAGCCGGATTATCACCTGCACCTTCGTATGGGTTGAGTTAAGAATCCCCGTAAAGATTGGGCAAGGGATGTCTTCGAGGATGGGTATACTTCTTGCAGAACTTTCCGGCTTCACATTGCCCTGAACCACCAAACTATCAAAGCCAGTGCCAAACTGCATATCTGGGCAGAGGAATGTTTGCGCCATGTTAAATGCTATGTCTGCTGAACCTTGAAAAGGTCCCTGTATTGAAGAGCCTTTAATGCACCTGGATGTACTGGAACCCGATGCTAGCCCGATGCCCATGGTTACCACCTGTTGAGAGCGTGATGGCATGTGGACCGAGTGTGGGAGGTTATTACACTTCAGTTCAAACATTAACACCCACATGCGGGTGGTCTTGATTCTGCCTCTGAACATCTTTTTTTGAGATTTCCTGGAAGGTTGACCATTCATTCCCTGGTACATTACCTTGAAGGGATCCTTCGAAATGGTCTTTTCCTCTTTCTGCTCCTAGGTTTGCTAAGAAATCTGCTAGTTTATTCCCTTCGCATCTGATGTGATTAAAGGTTACCGCTTTGTTGTCCCTTAGCCATAACTGAAGTAGCTCCAGCCTGGTAACCATTCTCTAGCTCGTACTAACTTTCTGTGCCTATGTTCCTTGTTGAATCTTAATTGCCATGTTGATTAAGATTTGAGAGTCTCCCTCCACAATTAGGGGAGAGAAGCCATCCTTTTGGGCAATGTTGAGACCTTTCCATAATCCTTCAAGTTCAGCTACATTGTTTGTATTCCATCCAATGGAGCCAAAGAAGACTTTAAGCACTTGTCCTTGGTGATCTCTGAAAACTCCACCATATCCTGTGACTCCCGGATTGCCCTTGGAAGCCCCATCAAAGTTGAGCATGAATGAATTGGGAGGCGGAGAGGTCCAGTGAGAGCGGATATCCTTCTGTTTATTAATACTTCTTGAGAGGAAGTTGGTAGAACTTAAGTGAATTTGCCAATTATTCCAAATTACTTGTTCCTTGTTGTTGGATGGGAAATCCTCCTGGTACCAGCATCTGATGGATAGAGTTTCCTGTACATTCATAACTATGGTCTGCCAAACTTGTTGCACGTCCATTGATTGGTTTTTGAAGATTCTGCGGTTTCTCTCTTTCCAGAGATTCCACATAACAATTCCCGGGATTATTTGCCAAAGCGAATTTAGGATGTTACTTTGATACGGGTTCTGAGGCCAATTACGTAAAGTGTTGTTTACATTTCCTACCTCGCGGCCTTCCTTTTGGCAACGAAAAGTGACTTTCTCCCACATTTTCCTGCTAAAAGGACATAGTTGCATAAGGTGCATAGCGGTTTCCTCCTCCATTTTGCAGTTGAGGCATATTGAGGGTCCTTCAAATTTTCTTTTTCTGAGGTTATCCCAGGTGAGTATCCTGTTGTGGGAGAGTAGCCAAAGGAATGTAGATATTTTTGGCCAGATCGGGGGGCTCCATATTTTTTCCCAAAGTTTGTCCTTGGTGAGCTGATCTTTGATAATAATGTGGTATGCTTCTTTGGTTGTGTAAGTTCCTTTCTCTTCATAACCCCACCTTAATTTGTCCTGCTCAGTCGATTTGAGAATTTGTCTCTTTTGGAGCTCTTCAGCAAGGGATTGTTGGACAGCCTCTGGGCTGTCTGAGATAAATTCTTGAGTCTTTCTCCAAGTCCGGTGATCCGAGTCCTGGTGATCCTGCCAGAATTGATTTACCTTTTCCTGTAGGTGCATTTGATGTGCAGGAATTCCTTGAATGACGTTGGCGAGACATGGGGATTGCTGCCAAGAATCCATCCAAAAACGCGCAATGCTGTCGTCCTTCACTTCCCAGAAACTATGATTTTGTATAAGATCTCTGTGCATTATCGCAGAACCCCAAATAATTGAGCCTTTTCTAGTTTTTGTCATTCCTATACGTTCCTCTAGAGGTAGATTGCTGGTATATTTTGCAGTCCAGAATTTTGCCCATAATGTTTCTGGGAACGCTAGCCATTTCCACCAAATTTTTGCTCCCATGATCACATTGCTGTGTTCAGGATCTCTGAGGCCAATTCCTCCCACTTTCTTCGGGAGACATGCTTTTTCCCATTTGATTAACGCCCATTTCCTATTGTGACCAGAACTGCCCCACAGGAAGTTTCGTTGCAGTTTCTTTATAGCTTTTAGAACCCACTTTGGCGCTGTCAGAATAGAAAATAAGTATAGAGGCATGGATTGTAAGACAGCTTTAATGAGCACAAGTTGACTTGCCATGTTTAGGGAGCGTCTCACGTATCTCTTGGATAACACCCAGATCTGTTTTTTTTTTCCCTTGTACGAAAGCCACAAGTGTGACCAATCTGTATCAAAGTATCCATTTAGATTGCTAGACCAATCTTTGCTAAGTAGTAAGCCATATGTTTCTAGTATGTCCACAACAACAATGTTTATACATTGGTGAACTCGACAGTTATGAGATGGTCTAACAATCAGGTCATGAAGTTCACCAATGGCTGGCATGCATGTATGATCAAGTTGGATGATCTACATGGACATCTTGCTCCATTGCACATTGATCTTCCTGACAATGGAGAGTGGCATGATGTTGGCTGATGTGCTAGAATCAACCAAATAGTTGGGAACATTATAGTTGAAGAGTTCAAATGATAACAAGAATGGAGGGAAAACAAAATTCGCTTCTTCCATCCAGATTGTGTTTAGCACAATTGTGATTGATCTAAGAGATATGCTTGCTCCCTTGATGGAAGAGGTTGCATTGTCTATAGATGACTACCCTAGTGCACGCAATAAGATGTCTCACAACCCATGAATCTTATTTGAATTGAACAAACTACTATTTTCGTGAATCTTCCATAATGTTGTAATCAAGGGCAAGTAGACTCATTGAGATTTCTGGGGTAAGATTGGTGTTCATGTTGTCCAGCAGAGTGCTCTAGAACTTTCTTCTTATGGATGTACTCTTATCTACCACTATCTTCCCCAGCTTGCTTTGTGTTTTCTAATTTTGGGTGCGTGGTGCATCAACCCTCCTTAGTAGTTCGAGCTTTCATTTCATTTTCCCAATTATAGGGGGAACCCCTTTACTTCTAAGATTGTAACACTCATTCTTCTTGGGGGAATTCTTCTTGGTACTTGTCTTCTGTGTTTCTTGTGCACACTGATACATGTTAATCACTCAACCAATGCTTGAGGTCTCATCAGGTGCAGCATCTTCATGATCATCTATGTCTCCTGACTCTCCCTGCGAAGTACTCGACATGTTTGTCATTTAGTTAGATACGGAGCTTGCAACTCATTTTCAGTTCAAACAAGACCCTTCAGGGTGCTTATCTTCATGAAACAAACAAAATTCATTGTTTGAGCATTCTTCGATCTGGAACACTGAGTTGGAACTCTGTGCAGTTTTAGTCGAGAAGTGGTTGTTGCCTGGTGACACACTTCCTTGTCTTTTTCTTGGTGGTAGGCTTCTCACAGATGTGTTCATTGTTCATTGTTTATGCTCAGACACTTCCGTTGTCAAGTTCTTCATGAGGTGAGTAAGGGTTTCAATATAACTTCTTCCTTTGTCTCTACCATTTCTTGCCCTAGCCTGGGGCTTCCTACTTGCATCTCTGGAGTACTTCGTTGGTTCATCATCCTTGATAACTCCAATTACGTACAGGTCCTTTTCAACAACAATTTCCTCTTCACTGTTGGGTTGTGTTATATTCTTTCCATGACTAACTTACGTAGTGAACCGGGGTGTTAGAAGGAGGGCGGAGCCCCCCCTTCGTTGTGCCAATTGCGTAGTGGGGGAGTCACAAGGGGGGTGAATAAACTATTCCTACGGAAAAAGTTGTATAGCCTGAGGATGAAAGATGGAGACTCGGTGATAGAGCATTTGAATGCGTTAAATACTGTGGTAAGTTAGTTATCATCTATTGATATTAAAATTTCAGATGATGATAAGTGCATCAGTCTATTGTGTTCTCTACGAGACTCGTGGGATAGTCTGGTTATTGCAATAGGTAGCAATGCAATTGCTTTGCAGTTTGATGAAATAGTCTCAGCCTTGTTAGCGGAGGAGATGAGACGGAAAAATATGGACAACCAGAATGGTGATGCCTTGTCTGTACGAGGATAGTCCTAGAATAGAAACAAAAATAATTCATCGAGTGGGAGATCTAAATCTAGAGGGAGATCTAAATCTCCAGGAAAAC
>APFE031500854.1:15384-97919 GCA_000404065.3 Pinus taeda
ACATTACACATGCAGTGGGAGTATTGAGCAAGTTTATGTCAAAACCAGGGAAGGAGCACTGGACAGCAGTGAAGCGGGTTTTCAGGTATTTGCGTGGCACTAGTGGTTATGGTTTGTGCTACCAAGGAAGACTAGGATTGGACGGAGTGTTGGATAGTCGTGGCTTTGTTGATGCAGAGTGGGCTAGAGATCTGGATCAAAGAAAATCTACAAGTGGGTATGTGTTTAACCTATTCGGAGGTGCGGTCAGTTGGCTGAGTAAGAAACAATTTGTAGTGGCACTATCAACTACAGAGGTTGAATACATGTAGCCACTCATGCAAGCAAGGAAGCAGTTTTGTTGCGGAGATTGTGTTCAAGTATGGGGTTAGTACAGGGAGATATAAGGATAGACTGTGATAGCCAAAGTGCGATTTTCTTGGCAAAGAACCCTACTTATCATTCAAAGACAAAGCACATTGATGTTCAGTGTCACTTTCTGAGGGATATGATAGAAGACAAAAAGGTGTTGCTGGTAAAGGTGGACACTTTGAAGAATACTGTAGATGCATTGACAAAATCTGTGAGCTCTGAGAAGTTCTCTTCATGTAGAGAAACAATGGGTGTTTCAGGGCTGGAAAAATGACTAAGCTCTCCTGTGGCCCCCTGTGGGAAGAAAACAACAAGTGGGAGATTGTTGGTTTGTGTTATATTCTTTCCACGACTAACCTACGTAGTGAACCAGGGTATTAGAGGGGGGCCATAGCCCCCCCTTCATTACGCCGATTGCGCAGTGAGGGGGTCACAGGGGGGCCTGCAACCCCCCCTATCTGGGGGGTTCGACGGGGGCGGGTAGCCCCCCTCTATGGGGTCTAGGGTAGCGCCCTGGGAAATTTTCTTTTTTTGACCCTATATTAGGTTGGGCAAACCTACCTATGGTTTTCGGTCCATGGTTTTGGACGTGATGGTTTTCGGTCCATGGTATTGGATGCTTCGGCATGTATAAATATGTAATGTAAAATTGAAAGGAACATAATGGAAAATCAAGCTGGTAGTCCCAGTTTTTGGATCCAGGGGAAAATCTCTGTGCATATGTGTTTTATGTGTTATGCTCTCGCCTTGTTTATTTTCATTATTTTAGAATTCGTATGTAGGTAATTTCTGTACAGGGTTAAAACTTACATTCACAATTTTCTAACAGTGTTGGTTTCTCAAATATCTTGATGAACACCACAATGGTTGTTGAAAGTGTGGATATGTAAAAGTAGACAGTGTTGCAATCATGAGGCTTTGTGTCCACTGCAAACTTATTCAATATGCGCAAAAACCCCTGACTGAGATCTTTTACCTTTTCTTTCCCTTCCATCTTCAAGCTTCCCAATTAGTTGAGTAACATGGTTGGGGTCTCGTCATCATCAAAATTTTCCAAAGACATGCATTTGAACGTACCCCAGTTATGGATGGAGTTAATAGGAAGGCTGTGATACCATGCTGTTGTGCGACTGTCCAAGGCACATGGAAAAAATCTTCATGCAATGTCATCATTCTGTACCTCAAGGGTCTAGAGTTGTAGGTAGAATTTGTCCAAGTGATCTTCTTCCTTCACTGTCCTACCAACATCAAACTTTGTGATCATTCTCTTTGACCACTTCGCCATCTTGTGAAAGCCACCCGTGAGAGCCAATGGTCCTAGAGTCATCCATTCGAGATTTTGGTCAGCCATGACTTCTTGCTCTTCATCATCCTCCTCTTCTTCAGAATTTAACAGTTCTAGCTCTGAGTTTGTTCATTCATCTCTAAATCTACCTCCTCTTCTGACTTCCCCTCTACCTTTTGTATCGAAGCTTGATCCCAAGATCATGATGGTATCTCATTGACCCTATTGGAAGACCGGAGTTTCCTCTCCTTTCTCAACAACTTCTGTCAGACCTTCAAGTATGGCGAGACCTTCTTCTTCCATCGATGATACAACAAGCCCTATGGGAGTGGTTTTTGGCTTTCTTGATGTGTATGGAAGATGTTGTATTCCTGGGGTCAATCCGACTACTTTCTTAAACTGATGGGGCATGGGACGGATGGAGTGAAGATGCTGATACAAAATTTTGTGTTCACGACTAGGAGGTGAGGAGTAACCAACTTCAAATTTGCATGTAGGTGCGAGAGAGTGCAAGTTGTTGCCTTGAACAGATTATTGATGAGTTGGTGTGAGAGGACATTCAACCATAAACAATTGGTGACCCTCCTTGTAGCACAAGAAATGTTGATGGTCTTGGACCCACCAACTTTCTGGGGATCTCCCCAGTATGAATTCCCAACTAGACCTCACACTATTTGGTGTAGTAGTCCCGTCTGGTATGATGGCCCCATTTCCATTATGTTGATTTTTTGTCTTATCTCTTTCTTGTCAGCACAAGAGAGTGGTCTGGTTTGTCTTCAAGGTTCATGTGCGTGGTGAATGATAATGTTAATTGTGTGAATGTTGTTTCACAAAAGAGAGAGGAGATGGAAGTGAGTCCTTAGTCGATGGGAAAAAATCCCAACTCTGTCAGAGACACACAACACAACAAGACATGCACAAATTTTGGAGGAACAATTGACAGAGATGCGATAGTCACAATAGACACAGGAAGATATCATGTAAAACACCCAGCGAAGCAACCAATAGGAGTGTGACAATCGTTATAAAAAGTTTGTGTGAAAGCTTATGTTAGATGTCCGGTGATGCAACCCACGTAGACAGGACAACGTTAAAAACTTATACAACACATTTTCATAAATATATGTATTAGAACAACTGAATGAGTTCAATTGTTTATCACAAGTTAAAGCAACATGTATTACAATTGTTGTAGATTAATCTTACAAACATTTACAACACATGTGTGAAAATTTACTGGCCTATTTTCAGGGTCCTGAATAAAGAGAAAGTTCCAAGACACATCACTACACCATGCATCACTAACCCCACAAAAGGGGTGTTGGAGCCACTGTTCACTCCTCAAAGAAAAGACTACAAACTGTCAAGGTTATGTCAGAGGAGCCAAGATGAAAAGTCCCTTGCACGTACAAATGAGGGGTATTTATAGCCAGGGGTAAAAATAGCCCTTGTGACTATTCAATTTCCCTCATGACTGTTTGACTTTGATGACTTATCAACTCTATATGACTCTTCAGATTAAAAGTGGGTCTCTTGGACTTCCACATTGCATTACATTGATTTACATCAGTATGGCCCACAGTAGTGATGTGGTTGACATGACTCATGACATGACTTGACATGACAATGCTAGTATGCTCATGTTGCTGGTGCTGTGCATGTCAAGCAGCAATGTTGTTGATTGATGGATGTCCTCTTGGTGTATCACATCTTCACCTCCGTATGGCAATGCATGTAGAGTCTTCGATGGTCATTGGTGTTCACTTGATCTTGCATGTGCACATTGCTCCTTTGCTTGTACATTGGTATGCTCGACATGTTCATCCAATCAAAAAGTATTCTCCTCCCATGCATCGTTCATTCGTGAGAACATCTCCTCGCATGCCTCATTTGCTCGTTCGTTTACGAACACATCTCCTTGCATGTACTCTCCTTGTTCATCCCATATGTCGTCGAGTCCTGTCTTATTCATGTACATGTATCTATAGTCACTCATGATGAGATGACATCATCTCCATAAGCCTCCTAGTATACCATGATGCATGGCCATTCGCTTTTGGATGCAGGTGTCTCGGAGAGAGGAAAAGTCTATGAAACTAGGATCTAGGCTCCAAGTAGTATTTGCAAAAATTATGCAGAGGTCACTCAGAGATTGAGATGGAAAATCCAGATCATTAGTGGCTATCTATGGGATTTGGCTCAGTTGGAGGGTATATCTGTGCAATCTCTAGAGGGAGGTAGTGTGGGAACCTAAGGGGCTTGGTAGAAAAAACTATGGAATTCCTGGAGGGAGCTAGTAGCAAGCTTTAGTAGTCTTGGTAGCGAAAACTGTGCAATTCCTAGAGGGAGCTGGAAGTGGGCTACAGGATTGCTAGAGACAAAAACTGTGTATTTACTAGGAGGCTGAGTTGTTGAAAACCTCTCCATAGTTTTTGAGCTTAGCAGGATGATAGGAAACTGAGGAGCTTTCTCATGAAATATCTACAATTTTCTGGGTGAGCAACTAACGAGCTGACTGTATGGTTGACTGGAAAAACTGTGCAAATATTTGAGGAAGATAGTGATGGGCACTTGGTATATGTCTGTCATGTCTCTGCGGTTTCCTTAGTCAGCACAATAGTTAAGGTCTACAACTTCCGTGCAGTTTTTGAGTGGAGTGAGTCTCGTCATCACTGCCTGGTCAAACTCTTTGGTTGACTAGTAGGAGGGTTAGCTAATCAGCTCACAGGAAGCATAGATTGAAATGTCTTATTGGAAACTTATACAATGTTTTGGGTCATAGTTGGTTGAGTCGATTTCATGGTCCGACTGTTAGAGGGTGATCTGATCATCAGAAGTTCAAAAAAATTTCTAAGTGTGTAAGTGAGTGAATTAGTGCATACACGACCTTGCAAACACATATTCAACATAAATTGATGACAAGAAACCTCAAACCATTAAGACAACATATTCTCAACATAATTAACCAGCAGTATGAGCAACAAGCATGAATCTTGTGATAGATCATTAAGCGACCGTGACGATGCTTGCACGACAATGCATACTACTTCATGTGTGAGCATGACAAATGTTCACATAGTGTATACAACATGTACACACAAAGAGAGGACCTTGTGCATGACCACAACATGGATGCAAGTGTGGCATTGAGACCAACATTCAAAGACTCACATGAGTCCACAAGGTGAGCCCGAGTCTTTGTAAACATCAAGTAAAAATCAAAGGAAGGCTCCAAAATTGGATGAAGGCCAAAATTTTGAAGGCTGTTGTAGTTGCTACAACAAATGCCTATACTTTAGCACTTAAAGGATCCTATTTCTCTATTTTTGAAATAGAAAATATTTTACAGCTTTGCACTCATTAGGGGAATTTCAAGGTAAAAAATGTTGTTGAAAACAAAAGTTGTATTTAAAAAAGTATATTTTAAAGAACCAACATGATTCAAGGTGATGATGTTATCCTTAGGTGTAAACATTTTGGAAGAAAAGAAAAAAACTACCTTTTTTTAATTGTATTTTTGGCTTAACTCCTTATAGGTTTACTAAAAAATATACACTTGACAATTGAGTAAACCAATAAGGAGATAATCCAAAAGAACAAGATTTCTAATGATACCGAAGTAGTCACTAGATTTTAAAGGGATCGTAAATCAATGCACAAATTAAGATTTTTCTCAAACAATACTAAAGGGATAGACAGTGTCCAAATCCCCATAGTCTACGAACCAAAGTAGGCACTACTCTTTCATTAATTACAATGTATCAAGGTCTCCAACCCAAAGCAAGATGTATATAATTTTTTGATCATTTTGCAAGTTCTTACATGAACTTTATGACAACCTTCATCAAAGTCTATATGAAGACTCCTTCCTCGAAGTCTTCACTTATAAACCAAGTCTTCTCTCACTAGAGTTGACGAATTTTGCAGTGTTATAAGATCATTAGGGGTATTGATCAAACAATCCAACCGTCATGGATATATCAGAAGGTAGTGGGTTAACACTATTCATCCATAACATTATTCATATCAAAGAATCATTACAACAGCAAACAAGGGCTAAGAAAGCCTCCAACAATTTGTATGAGAATTATGCTCAAACATCAATCATATAAAAAGGGTATTATTCAAATAAAAATTACAGGAACATATTTAAATTCAATATTTAAACACATAAATCTATACAAATATGAAAAATCTTGATGGAACTTAAAGATGCATGCACATATATTGTATTTCATTCAAAATATAAATACATTAATTTGAATTTATTTTCAAGATTTTCTTGAAACTAAAGAAGGGAGAGCCACTCTATACACAACCATGGTATGAATTTCACTATGAATTTCTTACATCTAGCCATGCCAACATATAACTCAATTCCACAAGAGGCACCCTTAGTATGTATTCAAAGGTCAATATTAACGAAAATATTACACAGGAAAATATCCTTCATACTAAAAAACTATATTATTATCTCCCAACTAATTGTGCTAGGAGAAAACACTAATCACATAATTTTCATACTTCTCTTGCAGATCACAAGGGAGTCCTTGTATACCCAATAGTACCTTAATTATTACCTTTTCTAATGCTCCAAATTCCCACTCACAAAATAAAATTAGAAAAAGCATGGTGACTCTTAACATCTTTGGTTAAGGACTATGGTTCTAATTTCTCTCATAAAAATATTAGAGAATCTACTTCTTAGAAGGCCTTATACACCTTATACTCTATTTTTCTCAATTCTCAAGGCAACTTGTGAATTTTTGTCTTATTATACACTAGCTACACAAATAGTTATTCTCTAGCCGAATACGGAAGAGATGTTGTCATGTCACGTAAGGAGTAGTGGTTTTCGCGCTCCATGTTTTCACCACAGTGGCTTCACTCAATTAACCTCTCACATATCATGTGTGTTCATGTCATATTAAGAAATACCCCTAATTTGACTACCTATTGGAAAATTCCCCTAAAAATCAGATTATTTAACCCCCTACCAATACAAACCCAATATGCCTTCCCAATTTAAAAAACACCTACTTTTACTAGATATTGTGGGTATCCACCTTTTCATTAACATTTTTTCTATCGCTTTTTTCATTAACATTTTTTCTACCACTTTTTTCATTAACATTTTTTCACTGACTTTGAGCTCCATTTTTTATAGCTACCAATATAAAAACCCTTTACCCCCTACATATCCCCCAATATATTATGTCATTTTTTCCTCAATATATATCCCCCATTATGAACCCACATGGTGTGGTATTGCTTGCCCAGTGAAGCCCCTATGGTTTTCACAACTCATGGTTCTTGACATAGTATTTTTAAGCCATGGTTTTTCCCATGGTATTATTAACCCATGGTTTTTCCCATGGTATTCTTCTCTAATGTAGCCTACTTAAAGGCATAAAATTGTAATGAAGTTTCCCTTTTTCCAAACAGAATGATTTGGTTGGGGCTTTGAGTGCTATTTGTCTATGCATTATTGCTACCCAAAATAAGATTTGTAAATTTTATGGCCCATTTACTTGGTACCAAGTTCAAATTCAATTGGTGGCTTTTTAATGAAACTCCAAGCTCATGCCATGTTGTGTAGCACCGATAATATCAACAAATATGAGGGATTTCTTCCACTAAAAGCCTAACCTCCATGCCCTCAGTCACATAGCACTAATAGATTCAACAAATCTCAATTGAATTACTATTTTGGGCACAAAAAGCTAGTCAATGAAAGGAGGCCTATGGTGTTGAGGGTTTCAAACGTAGCGACATGAGATCAAACAAATACAGGAGTTCTAGTTAAGTACATGAGTAAAGCATGAAAAATAAAAAAAGTCGATATCATTCTTAGAATGTGAATGTTTTTTAACTTTGGTGATCATAGTATTAGTTATTGGCTCACTCAATTTATTAGGAAGCAAGACAATTGAGGGGCCATCTTCTTTTCATCGCTAAATTTCATCCTGTCATAAATATTGTAGATCTTTTTAGGGAATTTTATTATGCTCTAAATGTTATAGAGGTTTTTCACGTATAGGTTCAAGTTTCATAATTTATTTGGTATGACTTTCCGGATAATCAATCAATGACAAATGAACATTCTACTGTTGTTGTACCTGTTTTTTTGTTTTGATCCAGTATCATGTTGGGACAACTAAGGAAGATTGTTATAGAAATCTATGTAGTACATTTGATGTAATAAAAAAAATATTCTGACCTAATCCAATTACCTATCAAAAGCTAAAGAACTAAATGAGGATGGTTGTTAATCTTGCAAATTTAGTCGAGCCTACTTTATATAGCCAAAAAAACTAAATGAGAATATTTACAATGTTGCGGATATATTTGACTTTACATCATATAAGATGAATGTATATGAGGGCTAATGGTATCTGTTTGTTGATGACACTTTTGTTCTCTCGTAGCATGGCCTTCCTACTCTCAATGTGCTTCTTACCCCTCTCAATAGAATCTATTTGTACATTCAATTTACTATGGAGAGTGAATATAATAATTCCCTTCCCTTCCTTGATGTCCTTGCTTTTTTCCTCCCTAATAATTGCTTAACCCATTAGGTGTTCAGAAAAAATACCACACCAACCGATATATTCATGTGTAATCCCACCACCACCCTTCCCAAAAGACAATTGTCTTAAAATATCTTATTTCACACATGCTAAAAAATTCTGCTTCTTAATTCCTTTATAATGAAAGAGCTCATCTATTCCATGTTTTCAAAGCCATTATTTACCCTTCCTCTCAAATTAACAAAGTGTTTCAAACCGTTGGTAAAACTATGCCTCACCATCCTAATTCTTCTCCTCTGGTTGGGAGAGTTCCTCTCTCTCATATAAAAGGCACCGTTGTTCTCATATCTACTATTTTGGCCAAATATAATATATTATTATATATTATATAATATATATATATAGATATATATCACAAGCAATCGGGCAAGATAGAAACATTCTCAAACGAGCAGGGGAAAGCCCCGCCCAACAACAAAAAGGTGAACTTAACAACCCCTCAAGCATCGACAGTTATGCGGTTTCGAATAACGCGAAAAATAAATCTTCATTTAACAGCAAAACAGATCTCCTAGACCAAACTTCTTCTCCGACTATCTCCAAAAGGACGAACACAATAGATCGCGAAGCTAAGACACCAATGTCCCAAGAACCAGAAGAGATGAAGGAGATGCAAGATAAAAAAAGTTGGAAGACTGTAGAGAAGAAAAAGAAAGCTACATCACCAATCTCGCCAAGAAAGACAAGGAGCCAGACAATTAGAAATTAAGAAAGTATAGGTCCGATAGACCAATTTGGTCTCAGTGGACGTTAACCATCATCATCATCATCGTCATCATATATATAGATATATATAATTTTGAAAGCTTACAAAAATTCTCAAACAAACATTTCAGTCGGATAAAGAAAAATATGATCCCATTTTAGGATTAAAGTTTTACAAACTAGAAATCTTACATTAATTATATAAATAGACCCTTCAAAATTTGTGTTAATGAACACAATGCTAATACTAACAACCATTGTGTATCTAAATCTATCATTATTAAACACTGTTATAAGTCAAAACATCTCATGTATTTTAATCAAACTAAAATCTGAACTTCTTTTTGTTAAAACATGTTACTAAAATGTCATTACAACATAATTTTCATACTTAACTATATAATTTGAACTTTACCTTATCTACCTGGATTAAATAGATTCAATTTATAAACAATACAAGTCTGCATTAAAACATACACTAATGAAGGGTTTAAAGCTACAAAAAGAACGACAATCAGTCCGGTACAAAGATATAAATATTAAGATATAAAGAACAGCATCCTGCAATAACTGTAAACAAACCAGAGTCATCCAGAGCTATCCCGAATCATTTGGAATCAAAAAAATCGAGTCATTCGAGATCACACAAATCAAAAATAGTTAAATTTATAAACGATACAAATCTGTTTTTGTAACCGAATCACTTCTGGCAGAAGAGAAAAAGATTTTGATTAGAGAGCACGCCTATTGATTTGTTTGTCTTGTGTCGTTGCATGTGCGATTTCAGAAGCCCTTATCGTTGCAAATCCATTGCTGTTGCAGACAGCTTTGTCGTTGTCAATCCGGATGGGGGTGTAAAACCAAAAGTTTTGCATGCATACCAAGGAGCAAGACCTTCATGCAATACCGCCATTGGGGACAAGACAGGGTGAACTGATAGCAAGGCCCTAATAGGATTTGCACCTGGATGTACGTTTTATTTTGGAGTCGTATTGGATAATTTTTTTATACATAGAGTTGTTTTGAGATTTTTTTGAGATATTTTAATGGTTTTTTTTTTTGTCTAATTTCTCTAAAATATGGTAGTAATTTTTTAAAACCATAAGTTTGATGGGTAAGCCTGTACAATTTAAGTGCCTTAAGGTTTTTCAAGATGCTGAATTTATATTTATAGTCAAAAACAAGTGTAAATAACCCAAATCAAGATTTAACCTCAAAATTTTCCAACAAATTCTAACACAAGAAAGTCCAAAAAAATAGAAATAAAAATTCCATAAACAACTCCATTTTTATTTATAGGTCATTGGATTTTTAAGTTACACATTTTTTATATATTGAATTATCTGTAACTCTCACGGCAGTTGTTATGAGAGTTGCTTTTTGAATTAATTGAGTATTTTAAAATTATGATTACGGGCTTTAAAGCTTACTCTTACTTTATGCATAAGAAGAAAATCGGTTTTATTTTAACTGAATGTTTTTACGCATGTTATGCATTGTGATTCTATCATAACAAATCAGCTTGGCATCAACCAATTAAGTGTCCTTATTAATGAAAGAGCCAAGGTTGGTTAAACGAATAAAAAACAATAGCAAAAGTGTCCATGACCAACTTTAGTTTATATTTTTACTACACTTAAGCTTAACATAGTAGTGGCATATTTAAATTACAATTGATTCATATTTCAAAATAATCTCTTGAATGTTAGATGTATTTTACACTAAAATCCAATTCAAAATAGTTTTTAAAAGACAGATTTCTGATCAAATAAATCTATTTATATAAAATCTAATTTATTTAGTGCGTGTATAAAAAGATAACAACAAATTAGTAGATATATGAGTTCGTTGCTTAAAAAAGGTAAAGTGTTTTTAACAAATATATTATATAAAAAAAAATTAAAATTGATATGAATTAAAATTAATTAAAAAATCTGAATTGATCTTTTGAAAAATGGCAAAGGAAAAATTGTTTATCAAAAACTAAATATTTCAAATAAAATCAAATTATATCTCAAAGAGAATCCAACTATATATGGTAATGATTGTCGCAAAATTTCTATAAAGCACCACACCATTATAAGCTCACATGTGTAGAGAATTTTCTCATTTGAGGGGATGATACATAGAAGCATTGGTTGTGGTATCGTAGATAATTTTAGATGGAATATGGTCATGTCAAGTTATTTTAGCTCCGATGTTGAATGTCTCTGGGTCTATGGTACTTATGTATTGACTACCTCGTTGTCGATGGTAACATCCAACCTTGATAGGAATCTAATATCCTAGGAAGTCTTTGAAGGTCTTGGAGGTGGATCAGCTTAGACAAATGATTTATGCCAACTGTTAGTTACTCACTTATGATTATTTCCATATAAATTTGATTGCATTATATAAAGGTTAAAACATCCATTGCTAGCACACATATTTATTCTCTATGTCAACCATTTTGTCTTATATAAGAACACCTTTGACCATGCTTTATTTTTCTCATCTTCTTCAATGGCAATCTCATAATCTTGCAATGTATTTTACACTCCCTAAGGCAACATTTCACATTATCTATGGAAATAAATAGGACCATTTCAGTCTCAAATTTAACCAACACATCTCCAAGTCAAGTCATCCAAAATGTCTTCCTCACTGTGTCATTTTGAGTTATTTTTCTCCTCTAAAATGGGGTTAAATTCTCTAATTGTTAACTTATTTTTACCACCATAGTTATTACGAGGATGGTATTAGATGTTATAAGGATGAAATTGCATAATTGGTTAATTTATCATAATTATTTTTTCACAATTTCATAGTTATAAAATAATTATTATTTAATAATTGTGAAGAATGTCCACAGCGAGTTGGAAAAATATAAGTTGTGCATGATGTACAGTTTCTTAGTTCATATGCCAGCAAGTCTATCCATGACTTGTACCAACCGAATTCATATCCAATCAGGCCTAAATTGTGTTAACTCTAAGCGTCTAGATACACCCTCCGACAACTAAAAAAGGACTATATAACAAGAAATTCTCAAGGCTGCAAGAGAAGGAGAAAGTGAGTATAGTGCATTTCTATGCTAGAGTATTTCTAGTAAGAGTTACTTCCCTACTTCCTAGAAAATCCTAGTCTATGACTAAGGAAAGGAAATAATAAGATCAATGGATTGAAGAGGAACTCCAAATGACTAAGATATAGTGTGATTGTTTTGATTTACATTTATATAGGCCAAAGAATGTGTTTTCCTTGTCTTAAATATTGTATTTCATGAGATCATGATGTTTATATAGAGACTCGATTTGGTTGAATACTATCTTTCCTTTCTTTGAGGAAATGATTGTCTTTGTATGTTTATGAATGTGTGTAGGTGATAGAATATGAGAGTGATTGAAATATATCTAAATGAAGACAAAGGTATTCATCTAATAAATCAAATCTTCAATTAGCACTAACATGCAACGATATTTAAGTTCCTTTCCTTCATTTTCTTTTCCTTTATATGAAATAAAATGTACATAGTAGACATTAGGGAAATTAATTGTATTTTCCATTGACCATATAGTAGATCCTAGGTCAAGATCTATGGGACAATATTCCCTTCTCCATTGAGTAAAATCCAAGAAAAGACTTATATTAATAGTGAGAGTGATTTTTGGTGATGTGGAAATCTCTTAAGTGAGGTGAAAATGCAAAATCAAAGCAGTTATTCTTTCAAAGCCTTGTGGACCAAGATCAACTATATAAGCAATGTAGCCATGCATGTAAAGATTGGACCAAGGTAAGGAATCACCCACCTTTTTTGTAGACACTTAGGGACAAAGAGGGGTCTGCAACTAAATGTTGAGCTAACCAAGGGAGAAATTGAAGCTCCCTTTTCCTTTAAAATTTACTCCAATTCAATTCAAACCTATAAAGGGAAGAAATTTATTTCTAGAAAAATAAACCTCACCTAGGGTAGAGATCAACTTGTCTTGTAAAGTTTTTCAGAAAAGTCAAGATAATTATATGTAATAACTTAGTATCCAGATACTTTTCATATGAAAATTAAATATTTCTTAGAGTTTTGTAGCATATTCCAAACAAAAAATGTTAGTGACCTAGTCTCATCTATATGGTTTGAGTTTACAGTGTATAGAATAAACCTCTTTAGTCACTTTAAAGAAGTAGGGTCCTCAAAATTCCTCTTCCTTAGATCACCCCAAAATTCATTTCGAGTCCACCATCATTTTCTATCTATCAAGAACTTTCTAGAAATATAAATTTCATCACATTTTGAGCATTGTACCCCAAGTTATCACCATTAGAATATTTTCCCCTTTGGCACCACATTGGTACCCATTCCTTCTGGGTTTCCTTGCTACATTATACTATGTCTACAAGTCAAGCATGTCATCATGTTAGCTCACATCTAGATGAAGGATTTCAAATAATATCCTTTCCAGAAATTTGGATATCAATGGTTTGACAAACTTCTATCCTATCTATATCCATCCAAAAAATTTCAAACCTTTATCCATGCATTTGGATCTAAAACTATCACTTCATTGATAGGACATTATACAAATATGGTAGAGCTTAAAATTTCCAATTATGTTAAAAGTTGCAATTTAGATATCAAAATATCTAGATATTTGGATTTCCATATTAATAGATATTTGGATTTCCATATTCCTAGTTCATCTCCTAGACCATGCCATCTCCATGGCGGCTACAAGATAGGCCTCTACCTTAGCATTCTTATGTCGTTGATCCATGCAAGCACCTTGCAACATGAATATGGGTTAAGGTGCCTCAACCTCCTCCTTATATGAATATCGAGACTTTTAATATCCATAATCATTGAGATCTAGAAGTACTCTAAACAAACATTTTTTTTTGTGTTTTATATTTTGGATTCCTAGTATCCACATCACCTTCACCACATGAGCATCACCTCAACGATCATATCAATCGTTTGGAATTTCAGTGTCACATCAACATGCCCCGTTAACATGTCATGTGAGCATGCCTTATCACCAATACCTATTGTTACTATCATGTAAATAGTGAAATGTTAGCCACCACATCAACAATGACATGCCAAAAACCACATGATTTCCCATTTGTGTGAAACATGACCTTGTACCCTTACATATGGGTTTCCACATGGTCCATATAGTGAGCATACAGATCTTGGTTTTCCATATGGTCCATATAATAGAATTTACAAATGGCTAAACTTCCTTCCTTAATAGATTTGGATGCCTAGAGTTTAGAACATAAAGGATCCTAGTGCAATATATTTGAAACTTAGACATTCCTAGACCTTTGAACTCATTAGGGAAATTTTGAGGTAAAAAATGGGGCTAAAAATTTATTAAAAAAATTGACTTTTAAAGAAACAATAGGATTCAAGATGATGATGCCGCCCCCATAGGTAAATATTTTCGAGGAAAAGAAGAAAAATACTTTTTATTGAGTTGTGATTTTCGCATATCTCCTTATAACGTTACTTTAATGTTAATTTTAAACACTCATTTGATGTTGAATTGAATTACACATGCAACAGGTACCCACACTTCATACTTATGAGTAGACTTACATCAAAGAAAATAGAAAATACAGGAAAAAATGTGTTCAAACACATTTTTTCAAGTATTTTGTATTACATTTGATGTGGGTATACTTAGAACTATCCAAAGTGGACATTCACTATATGTATAAATTAATTTCACATCTAACAGGTTGATACAACTAACATTTGAGTAACCTAAAAGGAGATAAGCCAAAAATATAATAAGAAAAAAGTTGTTTGCTTTATTTTATTTAAAATTCATAATTATTATTATATTGTTTTTACTATTATTTTATTATTTCCTTAGGAAACACATTTTAAGCCTCCAAATTCCCCTAATGAAATGGACTCCTAGATGCCTCTAGATATCGAGATATATTAATATCTAGAACATCTCTTGTGTCAAAACTTCCACATTCATAAATGTTTTAGACGTATAAATATCTAGGTATCCATATATATACATGAGATATCTCCTTATCTCTAGACCTTACACAAGTCTTACTTTGCTTTTAGCAAAGCCCATGGTCACATTCCTAAATTGAACCATGTGACTATAGTTGGGAGATAAACATCTAATGTCTAAAATTCAAAAATTCAATCCCAAAATTTTGGAAGTTAGATGCTTCCAATACGCATCTTCAGTCCTACTTTTGTGGATTGGAATTGACTATGACATGGTGCAAGCTTATGAAGAAGACTTGTAATGATACGAAATAGGTCACTAGCATATAAGGGATCCTAACTCAATGCGTGAATTAGGAATTTTCTCAAACAAAGCTAAAGGGATCCCTAATGTTTGAATCCCCACAGTTTTCCAGCTAGAGTAAGCTCTTCTCTAAATTTGTGAGTTCTAATGTATCGAGGCTTCCAAAGACAATCGCGCTTTATAAAAAAGTTCTATCATTCTACAAGTTATTACATGAAAATATAGAAAATTTCATCAAATTCTCTATGAAGACTCCTTCAACTAAGTTCTCACTCAAAAATCAAGGCTTCTCTTATTAGGGTGGATGCAATTGCTAGGGTTATAAACTCATCAAGTGTATCTCACAACAGATCTAACCATAATGGTTATCTAAGATGGTAGTGGGTTAACATCACATGTCTACTCATCCATATATTGTAATCATAATCATTAGAACAACATAAAATGGATAGGAAAGAATCTAAAAATATATATGAGAACTATGTTGAAATATCAATAAAATAAAAAGAGTGATATTAAAATATACATTAAGTGATCATATCTAAATTTAGTAGTTAAACACTTAAATCTGCACAACCATGTACAATATTCATGGAATTTGAAGTTGTACGCACATATATTGATATTTCATTCAAGAAATAGATAAAGATATCTGAATTTCTTTTTAAGATTTGCTTGAAACTGAATAAGAGGGGGCCACTCTCTATGCAGCCATATGCTCCATTGCACTATGAATTTATTATATCTAGCCATGGAAGTATAGAACTTAATACAACAAGAGGTACCCTCTCTATGTTATGAAAGGTCAAGCTTAAGGTAAATATTATGAAGGAAACTCTCCATACACAAAAGCTAGACTATTGTCATCCAACCCATTGTGCTAGGGGAAAACACTAGGGGAAAACAATAGTGACATAATTTCCATAACTTTCTTGCATAACAAGAGGGAGTCCTTCTCTATCCAATAGTCTCTTAATGATTTCTTTTTCTAAATCTCCACATGCTCACTCACACAATAAAATAAGAAAAAACATGGCCCTTTTTCTAGATGCGCATAGAGATGTTCTCTATACTAGCATGGAAGATATGTTGTCATGTCATGTAAGCATTAGTGGTTTTCAAACTAAGATCTCATGGTTTTCCCTATGTTATTATTATCCCATTGTTTTTCCCATAGTATTTTTAAGCCATTCTTTCTGCCACGGTATTATTATGTATTGTAACCTATTTAAAAGCATAAATTTCAAGTGAATTTTCAGAAAGATTTAACTCGGGTTTTGAGTGTTGTTTATCTCCACTCTAGCATACTAAAAATTAATTTTGTAAAATTTGTTCCTAGTTTACTTATATCAGTTTTAAAATCAGTTGGTGATTTTTTCATGAAACTCCAACCTCAAGCCAAAATGGGTTTCTTTCCACGAAACGCCCAACCTCTACGCCCTTAGGTGATCCAGAGAGGCCTATGGTGCTAAGGTTTTTGATCCAGCAGGTATTGCACCGAAAAATAGAGAATTCTAGGTTAGTACGTGAATAAAGCTTGACAAATAAACCAAAAGGATATCATTCTCAAACCGTGCATGTTTTCTAAGTTTGGCGATCATAGTACTAGATATAGGCCCACTCAATGGAAACCAGAGGGGCCATCTTCTTTTGATCAGTGAATTTCACCATGTCATCAATGCCGTAACTGTTCTCAGGGAATTTTATTATGTTGTAAATGTTACAAATATTTTTCACATAGAGGTTGAAGTTTTATAGTTGCTTTGGTCTAACCTTTTGGGGACTCGATCAATGACCATTGAGGATTTTACTGTTTTCTGATTTTTATTCAGTGTCCTATTGGGACAAATAGGACAGCTTGCTATCTAACTCCAGATAGAACATTTGAGGCAATATACAAACACTCTGACTTAACCTGACGACCTCCCGAAACCTCAAAAAATAAATGAGGATAGTTGGTAATCTTGCAAATTTGGTTGATCCTACTCCATATATCAAAAAAACTAAATGAGGATATTTTGCAATGTTGTGGGTATGTTTGGCCTTACATCATATACACTGAGGGTAGATGTTGGCCGAGGCTATGCAGAGTACAGAGCAGATTGATATTAATGTTTTCTCCAGGAGACCAAGCAGGTGGATGAATTATTGTCAGCGTGGGGTTGGGTCTGAACAATATGACCAAAGCTTAAAAAAGTAATATCATTTTCTTGATAATAGTATTTTTCTTCCTTCCAATTAGATTGACTGAATTTGATATGAGTGATTCTGAAGAATAATAGTGCCTGAGTGGTATGATATTCAAGTGAATATGGTGGGGAATTTTGTTAAACGAAACCCTGGAACATGAGACGAATTCATAATTGTGGAAGGTTCACATGCTTTTGTGAGTCTGCGCAGTGAAACGATGATCTAGGTTTTGATAGGGAAGAATCACATTTGCTTAACAGTATGTTGGCACTAACCTGGATTAAGTAGAAAATTTGATAATTTCGTTTTGTTGAATATTGAATTGGTAGATGTAATAAATCTCATTCTCGTGCACGTGCACTTGCCTCGAATGCCATTTAGAGGCCATAGCACGAAAACTTGCGCTTTTCCAAGGTGGTCATTTAGAGTCACTAGCACGGGAGAGATGCTACGTGCAATATAAATTTATATAAATTCTAATTCTAATTAAAAGCACTAATTCAATAAATATAAATTTATTATTTCAAAAAAAATTATGATAAAAATTTGAAAATAAAAATGAAGTACATTAAAAACTCTTTGCAATAATAATATTATTTTTTTTATAAGGTATGGATCAGGGTTGGAATTTGATGGGCAAAATGCCCGTCACAAGGCATTTTGACCATATTTCACGTTTAAAAATTTTAAAAAGCCGCTTTTTGTGATGGGCTTTCAAAGTTCTAAAACATATTTTTTACTGTTCACTTTTTTGCAAAAACGTCATTACTACCCTCTCAAACAATAGACAACAATAAAGAAGTGCAGTAATATTTGGAATTCTCTAATATTTGTTTTTATTTAAATAAATTAATTTCATGTTATTTAAAGTTATAGGTGTATGTTATTTAAAGTTATAGGTATATATTTGATAGCAGTAATATATTATATTGAGTGATTAATAATTAAGTACCGTAATATTTGGAATTTATATTATAATATTTGTTTTTATTTAAATAAATTAAATTTATGTTGTTTATATTTAAATAAATTAAGTTTATTGGGTTTATTAAAATTGAACTTTATCTAGATTTCGTGATATTATGATGGTGGAGACGATGGGCATTGTGGAGGATAGCTTTTGGTCAACTCCAAAGTTTTTAAGATGGAATTTTTTTTTTGAAGTTTTTTGTTTATTTGGTGAAAGAAATCTATTTGTTTTTACTGAAGTTGTAACATTTAAATTATCTAATAGAAATCCAAATTGAGAAATTAAAATAGGAGTAGATTGATTGCAATAACAATGAGTTGGGTGTGAGTAAAATAGATTTCTAGATTTACTCATAATTTTTGTATATGTGTTTGGGAGAAGCACTGAATCTGGATGGTTTGGGAGTTATAGATCCCATCCATGATTAAAACAACCTTTATGATTCAACAAATCATTTAGTCATAGTCAAGATGTTTTTTTCTTATTATAAATATCTGAGAAAAAATTAACACAGTGGTGTGATTGAAAAATATTTTTTTAATTAAACCTTCATTGATGAAGGGTCGATTTATTATCAAAACATTTTGATTGAAGAGCAAAATTTTAGACATAACGTTCCTTGACCGCCAACATAAAAACCCAAAACGTCAAAAAAAAATTATTTGACAAGTAATAAAAAATCCAAATTCCAACCCTGGTATGGATTAGCTTTACCTCATGATGCATAGAAAAAGTGTCATATAATTTTTTGTTTTGTGTCTAGTAACCTATTATTTCGGAATTATAACAAAAATATTCCTTTTATCCATATTATTACAACATATGATATGTAAATTAGAGCCACATAAACAAAAAACTTATTCCAGTAAGATAAACATTTTAAGTTTATAGAATGTCCACCTGAATGGTGGCGGGTAATCAAGATGGTCCTTAGAATTTGAGAATTTCTAGTTGACAAATTTGTTTGTTAGATTAAATATTTGTTAACTTTTAGTTGACAATCTTCTCTACTAGATTAGATACCTTGTTATCCAATTTCGAGATATACCTTTGAAATTTATCAATGCATAAAAGTATTTCTTATCTGGACATCGAACAAGGCCTTCCGGATCATGATTTCGACTTACAAATACAAATCACTAGTCATGATATAACGTTATTTAGTACTAATATTATCGGTCTCAAGTCTCTAAGTACCTTTTACTTTCTCAATCTTGGCATAAGGAAAAACATCCTCCACCCAAGCTTCTTCCTTCACCTCATGGATTTCTTCTCGATATCTTAATATCCTCACCTAAGAGGTATTCAAAATAAGAAAAACAATGATTTTGTTACAATAGAAAATAAATAAAAAAATAACACAATACATAACAGTGGAGAGAAAACACCCTACCAAGACAACTTCCCAAATAACAACCTAAAGGAAACTTGTTTAAGAAGGAAAATACACCCATATTGAAGCTTGCTTAACCAGGAAAATATACCGCTATTGAAGAGTAGAGAAAGCCTTTCTTGGCCTAGGTCGTGCTCCTAACACTTTTCCTCAGCGTAATTAAGAAATACTAACTTTTTTTCCAAAATTAATAAACAATTAGATTAACGAGTAATAAGCAATGAGATTAACAAGAAAATATGCATAGCAACTTTTTTTCCAAAATTAATAAACAATTAGATTAACGAGTAATAAGCAATGAGATTAACAAGAAAATATGCATAGCAATAAAACAATAATCCCAGTTTTACATGTATTTCCTTTCTATGTATTCTGCCAATTTTCATTCTCTCAAGCTCCATCTCCTTTTCCATTACTACGAGAAGATAATATCCGAAATATTATCATGAAAGGTAATGAACTCTAAAACTAGAAAGCCAAAGAATAATCCGTATGAAACCGCTCATTATGAAAACTCTTCCTAATAATGTTGTATGCATCCTCAATCGTTAAATACCAAACAGTTAAAATAAACACTCATTATTATTTTTCCCTCCATCATTAGGTCTTTATAATACAGTGAAAGTAAGATAATATTATAATTTTAACCCGGTTCAATTACTTTAAAATTGAATTAAATAGTAAGAATAATCATTAATATTAAATAGTAGTAATAAGAATAATAAATTAATGACTATATGAAAAAATTAAATTAAAAATTAATAAATGTTAAAATAATAAATAATTTTTTTCATTATAAATTAATTAATATTTATTTTGATGATGAGATGATGATGGGTGGTGTTAACGTCCACTAAGACACAAATAATGATCTATCGGACCTAAAAGACAAATTATTTATTTTGATTTAAGATTTTATTCCTATGCTCAAAAAGTTGGAGAGAAGCCTCCCGAGTTCACTATAATTTGGCATTGTAAAAAGGCTAGGAAGGTCATATTGTAACAAAGGTTGTGAAATTGAGATCTAATGTGGTTGTATGCAGGCACTCTAAGAGGAAGTGGTTTTCATCCTCGATGCTCCTATTCTCACAAATATAGCAATCCTATTATATAATTAATATTTATCTCAAAAAATTATGTATTTTACATCTAAATATAATTATTAAATTTAATATTTAAATATTTATTATATAATATAGATCATAAATAAAGCTTAGCAAAGAGAAACTAACCTATATAAAAGAAGTTTATCTACGATTCTACATGGCACATATTTGGTATTACAATTTTCCTTTTAAGGTTGGGTTATGCATGGAAATAACGAGATAAAATGGAACGTACTTTGAAATAAGTTTTCATGAATTTTAGTTCCATTATAAATATTTATCAATTTTAAAAAATTACAATTTTATAAAGTTAATTATAATGATAATGATAATTTTATTAAGATTATTATGAAGTAAGAGATTAATTGAGAATCTTAAATATTTTTTATTTTTATGATGAGAAAAAGGGAGAGAAACATTTTTAGATTATTATAGTTACGTTTACTTCACAAGTCAATAAGGTTTGTAGTGCACCAAATGTTTTGGAAATGAGAAAACATATTTGAGTAAGATAGGAGCAATACAATAGAAAATGTTTGTATCTCTAAGCTAATTCCTATGGTGACATACTCTTTTATGCTAAGGTGTTTTGGGAATAGACCAACCTCTGGTTTCACTTCCAAGCTCATCAGAATTAGTTATTATCTTTGCAATTTCATTTTCTTCTTAGCACTGGTCAAGACAAACATAATTCTATTTTTCCTTGGCATAAATAAGATTAATCGTCTCCTTATAATACCTCAACTTCCATTTTCCTGCTAATTCTCCTTATGCTTATTCTCAAAATTGATCTCCTCATGGTCCAAGCAAAATTAGATATACTTATGCTAACCTTATAAAATATAAAAATTAAATGTCTTATATATATATATATTTATTATTTTTCAATCTAATTAAAAATCTTGATATTCATAATTTTAATTTTAATTTTAATAACTTTTTTTTGCTGAAGCAAGAACCAAACCTTCTATTTCATTAAATCAAAGGATAATTTACGAAGTGTAAATAAACTTGTCGATAAAGATCACAGGAGAATAGGTACTCATGACAAGGACACGGACCCTCCCACTACATCACAAAAACACAAACCTCATGGAAACACCCCAAAGGACAACTAGAATTCGGTCAAAACATCTCCAAGAACTAACCAGTGTCAGCGGTCAAACTCGACCCCCCAATGAACATAAAGTAAGGAAAGTACAAGAAGCGCCATCGAAAAATGGAGAGATGGCCCGACAGGCCCCAATAAAAAACACGAACCATCCCATCCGTCCAACCCAATTGCTAGATCCGACAGCCAGGAGCAATATCACTGCATCGAACCCACCCACACTTTTCAAGCGCCCTATGGGATCGATCTCAAAATTGCAAAACCACTTACCACTTTGTCGATGTGCGATCACCTGAAACCCGCCAATCGCCAAGGCATCTAAACCAGAAGCGGGAAGAGGATGCCTACTACTACACCCCATTAATTGCCCATTCTGCCAACTCATTCCGTGAAACCTGAAGCTGATCCCAAGATTCTTTAGGAGATAAATCTGCAAAGTGCCAACCAAAAAACCTGGGAACCTCGTCGGAGAGATCTGGTAGAAGATGAGCCTGAACCTGACTCTCAACCTCTCTAGTTCATCCTACTGGGCTGAGTTAGTGCCACTTGGCGACATCAATTCGTGGTATTCGACCCAGCTCGAAATCGAAAAACCTCCATTCCTCCGCAGCTTGATCCTCGCAGATAGCCTTTAGACAACTTGGAGGAATTTCTTGCCACTTTTTAGCCATTCCACATTCTACACTACTCACACCTTGATTGGCCAGTAATTCAGCCAGTTTATTCGCATTACGATGAACATGGTTGAAACTTATGGTTCGAAGGCCCTGTAGATGAAGTTGGATTCTTTAATAAACCTAGATAAGTTTCCAATGATTCGAGACTCTTTCCGTCCTAGAACCACCGTTGATTCTTTTTACTACATTAATGCTTATCTCAGGGTCTGCTTCCACAATGATATTTGAGCATTGATTCTGTGATAGAAACTCTAGACACTGCTCTAGAGTCATCACTTCCGCCATGTTATTACCAGTTCTACCTAAATGGTAGTGGAATATAAATATAATCTTGCCCTCTTCATCCCCTAACACTCCTCCATAACCAGCAGTTCCCAGATTGCATTTGGAGGCACCATCAATGTTGTATTTCAGAAAGCCTTTTGGTGGGGGTTGCCAGTAGTCCTCTGTAACCATGGTTTTATCTTTTCTGTTTCTACCCTCAGGAGTTACCCCTTGCAATCGTAGCTGCCTAAGAATTCTCTGCTCTTCATCTAAGCGAGGAGTCGTGGGGATATTATTAATAGTAGAACTGATTGTCTCTCTGATATGTTTCAAGATGAGATCAAGAAGGTGTTGAGCTCAGGACTTACCATTCCTAAAAATTCTTTTATTTCTTTCTTTCCAGATGTTCTAGATGATAAGGCAGGGTGTGATGGCGCAGGCAAAATTTAGGAATTCATTCTCCTTGAAGTTTTTTCTTCAGTGTTCTAGGGTATTTGTGATACTTCGTCTATCCCTATCTGACTGCTCAAAAATTGAGGAGAATGAAGCCCACAGCCAGGTAGTATAAGAGCAACTATTGAGAATACGTTCCATTGTCTCCTCTTGCTCCTCATCGAGCTGGCATCTAGAGGGCCCAATAATTCCCCTTCTCCTAATATTTTCCCAAGTCAATATTTTCTTGTGATGAATTAGCCACATAAAAATCTTGATCTTCATCCAACCTGGTTGCCTCCTAAGATGCATCCAGGTCTTGTCTGGAGCACCATAATTTAGCCCAAGAAGAAAACCTTTAGCTTCCTTGACATTAAAGGCTCCTTGCTTATTATTACCCCATCTCAATTGATCCTACCCTTCTGTTATTAAGATCATCCTTTGCTTGAGAAAGTCCCCAAGAGCCTCTACTTTGACTTTTAAGGGGCTGTCCTCTCCGCATTCAATGTTTCTCCAGCTTCTCCATTTTTCAGAGGTATGCGAAAGATCCCAAAAATCCTTAACTCTGATTAACCCTTGGGCATCTGTTTCCTACTTGAGGCTTACAAAACTCTCTGTTAACACTATTGGTTCCTGCTGCCATTTTTCCTTCCAAACAAGAGCAAGATCTCCTGCTCTAATTTCCCATAAACTATTGTTTTGAACTAGGCTTTTGTTCTCCCAGGCTCTGTTCCATGTGTAGGGGCCTTTTATAGTTCGAGACATTCTTATGAGATCATTATTATGCAACAAGCTAGCATATTTCTCTTTCCATATCCTGGCACACTCAGCTTTTGGCTCCTGCACCCATCTCCACTAGAGTTTGGCTCCTAGAGCTTTACACAGAATCCCTTGATCATCCAAGCCAAGCCCCCCCTGGCTTTTGGGTTTGAATATTTTTTCCCAGGAAACCAGGGCCCATTTCTTTCTGGTTTCCTCCTTTCCCCACAGGAAGTCTCTTTGTATGTCTCTGATTTACTCTAAGACACCTTTTGGAGCTGGGAGAGTAGATAACATGAAAACTGGGATGGATTGAAGAAGAGCCCTTGTCAAAACTAACCTGCTAGCCAGGTTCAAGGCACGAAAGGTCCAATTTTTTACTCTGTCCTGCATCTTATTAAGAACGAGTTCCCAAATACTCTTATGCAAGGATTTGGTAGTAAGAAGTATTCCTAAATATTTAGAGGGTAGGGAATCTCATTCAAATACAAGAATTATTGAGATATTTCTTTGGATAGTAATGTTAGTGCTAAAGAAGAAGATTTTTGATTTAGAGAGGTTGACTTCCATAACCGTAGCTAGGGCAAAATCTTTAATAATTTATTTTTAGGCCAAAGCCTCTTTGACTGTTGGAAAGCCTTGCAGTAAGGTATCATCAACAAATTGTTGATGAGTCAACACAGAACTGTTCTCTGAAATTTGAAGACCGCTAATTTTACCCATAGCCTTGGCCTGTTTAATGGATCACCCGAGCCCTTCCATCATAAGAATAAAGAGGAAGGGAGAAAGAGGGTCTCCCTGCCTGAGGCCTCTAAATGGATTGAAGATTTCTGAGGGAGAGCCATTGACCAGAATGGAAAAGCTGGAGGAGGACACCACCGCCATATTCCATCTGACCTAGTTGTGGTCGAACCCAAAGGCATAGAGAACATTCTTGATATAATTCCAATTCACCTTGTCGTACGCTTTGGCAATGTCCAATTGCATGATCATCCTCGCCTATTTTTGTTGGTTAACATGTGCACCACCTCATGTGCTTGAATAATTTTGTCTAGAATCTGTCTTCCCTCCACAAAACCTGATCGTTCTTTAGACACTAGCGAGGGGAGGAGAGGTTTGAGTCTATTAACCACTACTTTGGATATTATCTTGTAAACCACATTACATAAGGCAATAGGTATGTATTTGTCTGCAGATTGAGCTGTGTCCTATTTGGGAATAAGGGAAATAAAGGAGGTGTTGAGAGCTTTCAGGATATTTTTTCTTCTCCTAGAATCTTCTACCACATTCACAATGTCCTCTTTGAGAATATGCCAACACGCTTTAAAAAAATCCACATTGAAACCATCTGGGCCTGGTGCTTTTCCATTCTACATATCTTTGAGAACCTCGCTGACCTCCTCTTCCTCAACTAGTCTATTGAGGTTAAAATTGTCCTCTCTAGACACCAATTTGGGGATATGTCCTGTGATTCCTATGATGGACTGATCCCTATCTGGAGTGCTTTCCCGAGTGATGTTTCGGAAATGTTGGACAAACACAGCTTCGATATCTTTATGAGTGGTCTGAATTTCCCCTCCCTCATCATTGATCCTGGAGATTCTATTGTGAGCTTAGTTAGCCATTATGGATCTATGAAAAAATTTGGTGTTTCACTCTCCTTCCTTGAGCCATTGAATTCTGGATTTTTGCCTCCAAAATATTTCCTCTTGTTTACATAAATTTTCCCAAAATAGATGGTATTTATCATCCTACTCACTTTTGGCTTTATCAAATCCATCATTTATCAGAGCCTTGTTGAGTTCTAGAATTTTGATTTCCACTAATTTTTTTCCTCCAAAATGTTACCAAAATCTTTCTCGTTCCATTCTTTTAGTCTAAAATTAATGTGCTTTAGTATTTTTTGAAGAAGGTACATCTTAGATCGTTGGATTTGCAATTCTTCAGCTTAACATTTTTCAATGTTACTAATGAAATCCGGGTGGGAGAGCCAGATGTTTTTGAATATGAAGGGTCTATTCCTGGGAGAATCTATACCCTTGATTTCCAACTGAATCAGCCAGTGATATGAACGTCCAAAAGGAAGCACTCTGGCTGTTATTTCACTATTTAGAAACATTAATTCCTCTGATATCATGAACCTGTCTAACTTAGACGCTACGAGCACCTCACCTCCTCTTTTATTGTTCCAAGTAAAAAGGCCATTGCTTGAATCTGACTCCACCAGATTCATATTGTCTGTAAATTTTTTGGAGCGCTAAGGAGTCTTTGTTGAGCACTCTGGTACCTCCTTTTTTTTTAGAGAGATTTGATCATATTAAAATCTCCTCCCATGATCCAAGACATTTCAGTCTGTCTGCTCGCGAGGTCACTAAGGACTTCTAACAGTTTGAGTTTATCCTCTAATTTCTGAGGACCGTAAACATTTGTTACTAGGAATGTTTCCGAAACCCCAACAGGTTGTAGGACCACTGATAGATAATTTCTTGTTGCCTCTGCGTCCATAATGTTGATCCTTTGGGGATTCCAAAGAGTAAGAATACCCCCCATTGTGTTCTCCACTTTAACCTCTAGAAACTCATATCTAATGAGCCATTTGTTGTGTATGAGTCTCATTTTCTGAATGAAACATTTCGTTTCCTAGATGAAAATCATGTCCGACATATCTTGTTTAATTCTATAACTAAGCAATCTTTGTTTTTTTTACTTCCTAGACGTCTGATATTCCAAGATGTAAATTTCATATTTAAAGACTTGTAAAGAAGTAACTGGTTAGATCTTTCATCTTACCTGAATCTTTCATTACCTTTCCACACTCCATTAAAAGTTTCTTCTACTTTTTCTGGCCTCTCTTCCTACCAGCATTTCTTGGAGCTAGTCTTGGGGTTGGTTTCATTGTTTTCGCTCCTTTGTTTTCCAGTTTGACAGTGGTTATTCCTATTTCTAACCCTCTTTCCTGAGTCTTCCATAAAAAACAACTACTGTACTTTGTTGCAGTTCTCTTTGAGTAGTGAATCTATCCCTCTCGTGGTTCCCTGCATGAAGAACCCTTCCAGATCTAGGTGTTTCTTTTCTAGGATTTCTTGCAGTTCATGGTCTTCCAGATATGTTTCACTTTGGGTCATTTCCATATCCATTTTTGCTTCAGTTTCACTATTCATAGTTTCTTTCCTGTTACTAATCTCTTGTGTTATGTTGTAGTTCTCCTCTTTCTCTTTTTCCTTAGGTCCTTCCTCCATTGCTTGATCGACACTTGCCATTTCTTCATTTTCTTCCAGTACTTGAACATTGTTCAGGTTGGTCTTTTGCCTCTCGCTACATTATTGCCTTGATCCTTTTCTGCCTCCTTTTCCTTTACTTACCACTTTCTGAAAGTTTTCACTATCCTTCATAGTATTAGGTTTTCCTTTGTTATCTACTTTACTAAGAGAACAGTCTCTAATCAGGTGACCATGTTCATGGCATCTACGACATCTGAACGGGATATGCTCATAATCCACCGTTTGGACCCATTCCTCATCAAAAAATTCCAGGATTAATTCACCTGGGAGAGTGCCTGATTGATCGATTTCTATGCAAATCCTAGTATAGGAAGTATATTTACCCTGTCTTGTGGGTTCTGAAGCTTTTACAAAATGACCTAGTTTATTGCCAATGGCAGCAAGTGACCCATGTTGCCAATAATCAAGAGGTAGGGAATAGAGCCTTACCTAAACAGGTACCAAGGTGAATGTCATTCTTTCTGGAACAAAGTTCATCTTCCACAGCCTCATATAGAGGCCTACTACTGCAAAATAGTAGGGTCCTCCTTCGAATATTCTGTTTCTATCTTCAATGTTAGTAAATACCACGGTCAAAAAACCATTTGACACCGATAGAGTTCATTACTACCTTTGGGTTTCCAGTGGTATTTGATTCATGTTTGTAATTCCTTTTCAGAGAGAAAAATTCCCATGAATTTGCAGATTATGGCGTAGGTCCCCATATTTTCCCTGTGCTCCTGCAGATCATGATCATTCAACACTACTCTCGGAGTAATCTCATTTTGGGACTGCACGGTGCCTTTTGATATTTGTCCCTTGTTCCATGGCTTTTGTCTTCTTCATGTTTGTCCTTTGTGCTAGTGTTTTCCTTGAACCTAGCCCCACCTGACTCCTTTTCATTATTTTTTTCCCCTTCTTCCCTAGAACCTCTAACTTTACCCAATGGTGACTTGCCTCTGTCGGTAGTGGCTTCCTTGTAGGAGGGAGTGGAGCTACCTCCTCTGCTGTGCTCCATAGGGAGCAACCTTCGAGCCCCTCTGTAACCCTATCTTCGCGCCTTCGAGTTCGCAGTCACTCCACCCATAGTTGAATCTGAAAATCATCTACAATTATCTAACTTTAATAAATTTTAATCACAAGTATTTTATCTTAATATATTGTAAAAATCCAAAATTAAATAAGTATCCGAAAGGAAAAAAATAATGATAATTTTACCTTTTACCTAGAATAAACATATGTGCGTACCTAGTATTAACATGAATGTTATTTTAAAATTTATATTATTTAAGCAAAACTAAAGATTACTAAGATTTGTATATGCGTTGTCCGGGCAGCAGAGTCTCCACATACAGTGGTGCATATATATATATATATATTTTGGAAGGCATGAGAAGAGAGTGATGCATGTTCCATATTTACTATATTTCTCTTTATTGTAAGTCATGAGAAGTTGGTAACGTTACCGGAGATCTGCAAGTTCAAATATCTCAAAACTGGCTGCTTAGAGTTTGTCGAATGAACGACAGTTGATTTGCAATATTGTTCACAAAATAAAAAATCCTGGTTTTCCAAGTCCTTTTATCACTCAGAATATGGTAAAAGATCGAGAAGAAAAACAACACAGACATTTAGAAAATTCGAGGTTTCAGTTGCTCAAATCCTTTTATCATTCACGATACGATAAGTTAACAAGAAGATAAACACTATTGATTCAGTACACCACTAGACAAGTTCGTACGTATAATATTTCGTGTGCTATGCATTAATAATATACTTGCTACAGACGACAACATAATCGCCCATCCTATCTGTAATCGCCCTCGTTTGCTATTTGGGTTCCTATGTTTTAAAGAAATTTATAATATATGCATTGCAGGTGAGAAATTATGATTTTTCTCTAAAAGATGTTATGGTGTCCATATGCACCAGCGGACAGTAAGAAATTTCAAATTTAGCAAATAGTTGAACTTGTACTAACACAACTATATTTATTAATGTACTAGATATCTTTATAATAAAAATATATCAATCATCTTAATAATTATTATATCTTAGATTATATATTAAATAATATTAAGTTACATATGTAATTAATTTTAATATAAATAAATATTAATAATAATATTAGTAATATTAATAATAATAATTTAGTAATAAAAATTATTTATAATAAAAATAATTATTTTAATAATGTGGTGACATATAATAAAGGTTTCATTCTAGTCATAACACAAACATTCATAAATAATAATAAAATATTTTTATATTTTTTAAATGAAAATAGATATTACTTATTTTATTAAAAAAATTAATATGGTTTTGAAAAAATATAAATACTTATATTTTATTTTACAAATAATAACAATAATATTAATATTAATATTAATAAAGATGATGATAATGATGATTAACTTCCACTAAGACCAATGTGGTCTATCAGATCTCAAGAAAAGAGAGTCTAACTGTCATTCATCAAAATCTCATTTCTGTGATCAAAGAGAAAGGAAAGAAGCGCTTCAAGATCTCTATAGTTGGGCCGGTTTAATAATTCAAGAAGGTTGGAGGTCTGGTTGATGATAGGGAATTGAGAGTAGATGTGGGGAAGAATTGGGCAGTTTAAAAGGGAGCGTTTTTCATCTTACACCTTATTAGTATCACAAATCTGACAAATTCTATCATCCCACAGAGTCTTGGGAGTAGACCACCACCTGGACTCACTTCGAAGGTCATGAGAGTTATTTCTAATCCTAGCGAAGTTAATTTTCTTCTTAGTGCTAGTCAACATATAGAGATAAATTAGGTTATCGAGGGTGGGGTTGATCACCTCCTTATAGTACCTTAGCTTCGTTTTACCCTCCAGCTCCTTAGCATCCCAGGTTTTGTCCTTAATACTGGAGGTAATAGTATCTTTGATACTCTCCTTGCTTCCCATGATGACCTTCTCAATCCCCCAAAGGTTGAGCCAAGACTGAGTGTCTTGGTGCCACCCATGCTTGAGGCACAAGTCGGGGTTTTCACTAAACTTACAATCAATTTTTGGGAACCTCTTGGATTCCATGTTGTGAATATTCTTCTTATAAATCAGATATTTAAACATAGCTACACTTTCAATAGGGGACAGGCCATCTTCGATCAAGAGGATAAGATAGGGAGTATTTGCCTTTATCTTGAGGTTATAGGTTTTGAATTTCTTTTGGATCATCTCAATCTTTCTCCATGACTCCCTAGATATACTGCACCCCAAAACTTCACATCCGTATAAGATAATAGGGGTGATGGGAGTCTTAAAGAGGAACCTTTTTAACTCCAAATGTAAAGATCAACTGAGTTATAATTGTTTTTGATGGAGGAGAATCTAGCACCCTTAATTAATGGAGGAATCCAAAGTAGAGCGATGAGGAGCATGTGGACCAGGGAGCAAAACAAGGGACTTTTCTATTTTAAAACAACATAAAAGATGTAATGGATAAAAGTCTCGAGAGGACTTATCTACCATGCATGCCTTATAGAGTGGTTTGGAGAGGATTGATCAAATCCTTCATAGTGATCCGATCCAATATTCTTGTAACAGTGAACCAATGTTTCCATATATATATATGTGTGTGTGTGTGTGTGTGTGTGTGTGTGTGTGTGTTGGTGAACCTGTGTGTTCAAGATATATCAGGAAATAGGGGACACAGAGTGATATGGATAGAATTTGTGTAACCAGAGTGACTAAAATGTAGTGAGAGGAGAATCGTGCTAAGGCTAAAATGCCTTAGAATCATAACTATGTTATTTATAATAGATATGTGTTTTGTGGGTTTTCTATGTGTCTGCATATTATGTCCCTTTCTAATTCTGTTATGTATATATGTGTCAAAGGTTTAAATCCCAATTATGAGTGTGTTGATTGACCATGAGGCGTGATGGCAACCCATTAATTTAACCAGGTTAATTGTGTTATGGAAGTTATGCGTGCTTTGGCAGATTATGGCGGAGTTGTGTTTTAACACAAAATTCCATCAAAGACAATCAAAATCAAGTTAAAGAGAAAATGAACCAGAATGCCCAGGAACTGTTGGATCTTCCAGATCAATGGCCCAGAAGTTGTCGCTGTGAGTAAGCGGGAGATTCACATTGGTGGAATTTTTTATTAACTATCAGAACCGACCAAAGTTCGATTGTGAATGAGGCATTACAATTAAGCAACATCCATTGGATCTGGTGTCAGATCAACGGCCCAGAAGAAATTGGTGATTGCATTTCAGAATGTGAAAGTTTGGCAACGATGGAATGCCGATGGCCGATGAGTGATGTGGTGATATCGACAGTAAACCGATCGTTGATCAGGTATCGGGATTAGAGCAGTGCTGTGGAGCAATTAATATTGTGGACCCATCGACAGTTATGGTTGCAGCTTATAAAGATTTGAGGTCCAACTGTTAGAATCATAGGGGAGGTTTCCTTTGTAGATTCCTTGACCGTGTTTTTCTGATATATGTATCGTATCAGGGCTTTAAGGCTTAAAAGAATATTTTAATGCTCCTAATAGTGTAAAAACCCTTCGATAAGTGTTGTGGTCCATGATTTTAAAGGCTTAAGGCCTGAGAAACGCTTCCGACAGGCTTAGTGGGCCATAACCCACAGGGCTCAGGATCGATTTTTGTAAAGAAAAGAGATTTTGGATGTTGGAGTTAATGCTCACATTCCATATTTGAGGAGTTGGTTTGTGATGGTTGAGAAATTCCCTCAACCTCTCTCTCTAAATTAGGAATAAGTTGGATCTCAACAACTCTATTTAATAGAGTGATCTCAATGTAATCTGTGTGTGAGTGTGATTGCACATACACCATTTGTGCATAATTTATAATTAAGTTTATGTGATTGTGTGCATCTAGCTGTTTTTATCATGGTATCAGAGCTGCTGAGATCTGAACCTGTGTTGTCCATCTGAGGAGGGTTGCCTACCTGAGGAGCAACTGCTTGAATATTTGCTGCTAGGTTAACGGCATGGAGCTGGACTATCTTTTCTAGGCTGTCTGTAAAAGGTCGTTAGTAAAGTCTGCGGCACCTCTTAGACAGATGGGGCCTGTCGAAGAGGTATGGAAGTAACTGAAACCTTTCGCGGGCATGAAAATCCATTGGCATCAATAACTATTGATTTATACAGTCCTCCATGTAGACAGTCTCTGAATCTCGGTAACCAGAACGGAAAGCCAGAAGGTGGAGCTCCAGTTTCTCAGGCAATTGAATCGAACAACGCGATCCATGTAGTAATCGAGAGCACAATTCGACTCAAGCAATTCCTCCACTCGCTTCCAGTCCAGGCATTTCTCAGGAAGTCCTAACCAAGTCATTCTCCTTTAGTTTACAAGAAGTCAAGCATATCTGAAGCAGCGGAATTTTGATGAATACTGTGCCTGATGCTCTGAAAGACACCATCAAAATATTCAACGCGTAATTTTTTCCAAGCCTGTAAGATCGTTTTTTTGGGTTCTTAAAGCAGGATTTTGTCTCGCCACTTTAGAAAAGGTATTTTTTTTCCTCTTTTATCATGGAGTTTATGGTGTTAGACAAATTCAGTGGTTTGAATTTTCCCTCATGGAAAGTAAAAATACAACTGCAATTAATGAATAAAAACTTGTGGGGAATAGTGAATGGTTCAGAAGCAACACCTACAGATGCCAAAGAGTTATTTGAATGGAAAAATAGAGATGATAAAGCTAAGTCTATTATTGGACTTGCTCTTTCTGATTCACAATTACATCATGTAGATCTTACTAAAACATCACATGAAATATGGGAACATTTGGCTCAATTGTTTGGTGTAAAATCTACTAATGCAAAATTTTCCCTAAAGCTGCAATTATTTAGTCTAAAAATGAATGAGGAGACATCTATGTCCAGTCATATAAATAATCTAATGTCTCTTTTAAGACAATTAGGTGAAGCTGGGACAAAGGTAGAGGATGAAGATGCTAAAGTTGTATTATTAAATAGTCTTCCTTCAAGTTATAGTAATGTTGTTTTCACTTTCAGTCAAATATCTACACAAACATTGCAAGAGACAATTATAGCACTTTTGGGGGAGGAAAAGCGACTGAAACCAGAGGATGCCAAAGAAAACTCTCATGTAGAGAATGCCTTGTGGACAAAGTCAAGGATGAGAAAGAAAACTGCAAAAAAAGGTGGCATTGAATGCCACTATTACAATAAAATTGGGCATACAACGTGGAATTGCAGAAGTCATGCTAGTGATGTGTTAAAAGGGAAAGAATCAGCAAATATAACCACAATTGAGTACTAATTGAATTCAGATGATGAATTTAATGAAGAGAGTGAACCTATTAAACTCTTTTAAAAGTAACCAACAGTTCAATTATGTGTCTGATGCTAGTATTTAAAGATCAAGTAGCAGTAAGGCTCAATATGGATGGTTGTCCAGATAGTATGGTAGTTGCGGATCTAGGGAAGGATCCCTCATTATTGGTAGACGTGGAAGTGGTTTCCTAATGAGGTTATGCGACAGATTGGGATGTTGTCCAGTAATTGACTTCGGGAGATCCTTGATTCGGGAGTTGAGAAAGGAACTCAGGAATCCAACTTGCCAACTACACCTTTCCGAGGGTTACGAGGCAACTTGATGGAGCATCTATTGACAAGCTTGATTATTTTGTTATTTTTTATGTAATGTAATCATTAAGGGGGGATGTTGGAGTTAATGCTCACATTCCATATTTGAGGAGTTGGTTTCTGATGGTTGAGAAATTCCCTCAACCTCTCTCTCTAAATTAGGAATAAGTTGGATCTCAACAACTCTATTTAATAGAGTGATATCATTGTAATTTGTGTGTGAGTGTGATTGCACATACACCATTTGTGCATAATTTATAATTAAGTTTCTGTGATTGTGTGCATCTAGCTATTTTTATCATTGGATTACCCCCAATTTCTCATTTCCATCATTTGGTATCAAAGCAAACGAAGATTCTGCATGCAAAGGAAGATTACAAAGTTTCCTAAGAGAAGGAAGAAGGAGTGCAAGCAGAGGAGAAGGAGGTGTAGTTGATAAAGCTGGAGAGTTTATGGTCTTACTGTCGCACAAAGAATGACAGCCGAAGGTGAGAATATTGCAGCAAACCTAGAGCATGGAGTGCTCATATGGTTCCAAAGGAGAGAACCTGAAGGGTGTGAAAATATTGAGTGAGAAGATCTTAATGAGGTATCATGTAGTAGAAGGAGATTGTAACTACAGAGGCTTGGTTGCAGCTCGTAGAAGACCATGAAGGTAGTTCCATTGAGGAAGTGAAGTATCAGTGGGTAGAATTGCTAACAACAAGGAAAAGCATATGACTAGGAGGTCATAAATTTTGGTTCCTCGAGAGTCTGATGTAGGAGCATCTAACACCCTTAATTAATGGAGGAATCCAAAGCAGAGGAAAGAGGAGCATGTGACCTAGGGAGAAAAATAGGGGACTTTTCTGTTTTAAAACAACGTAAAAGATGGAATGGATAAAAGTCTCGAGGAGACTTATCTACCATGCATGCATTATAGAGTGGTTTGGAGAGGATTGTTCAGGTCCTTCATAGTGATCTGATCCAATATACCTATAACAATGAACCAATGTTTCCATATATATATATATAAATATTGATGAACCTGCGTGTGCAAGATATATCATGAGATAGGAAACAAGGAGTGATATATATAGAATTGGTGTAACTAGAGTGATTAAAATGTAGTCAGACGAGAACCATGCTAAGGTTGAAATGCCTTAGAATTGTAACTATGTTATTGATAATAGATATGTGCTCTGTGGGTTTTCCGTGTGTCTGTGTATTATGTTCCTTTCCAATTCTGTTATGTATATATGTGTCAAGGGTTTAAATCCCAATTATGAGTGTGTTGATCGACCATTAGGTGTGATGGTGACCCATTGATTTAACCAGGTTAATTGTGTTGTGGAAGTTATGTGTGCTTTGGCAGACTGTGGTGGAACTGTGTTTTAACATAGAATTCCATCAAAGACAATCAAAATCAAGTTAAAAAGAAAATGAACTAGAATTCCCAAGAACCATTCGATCTTCTAGATCAATGGTCTAGAAGATCTCGCTGGGAGTAAGTGGAAGATTCGCATTGGCGGAACTCTTTATGAACTATCAGAACTAGCCAATGTTTGATTGCAAATGCGGTGTTGTGATTAAGCGACAACCATCAGATTTGGTGTTAGATAAATGGCCTAGAAGAAATCAATTAGTGCATTTGGGAAGGTGAAAGGTTGGCATCGATGGAACGTCAATGGCCGATGAGCGATGTGGCGATATCGATGAAAAATCGATCAACGATCGGGTATCGGGATCAGAGTAGCACCGTGGAGCAATTAATGGTGTGGACTGGCCGACTGTTATGGTTGTGGCTTATAAATATTTGAGGTCTTACTGTTAAGATCAGAGGGGAGTTTCCCTTTGTAAATCCCTTGACCGTGTTTTTCTAATATATGTATTATGTTGGGGCTTTAAGAATCAAAAGCATATTTGAATGTTCCTAGAAGTGTAAAAACCCTCCGATAAGTGTTGTGGTCCATGATTTTAAAGGCTTAAGGCCTAAGAAACACTGCTGATAATCTTAGAGGGCCATAACCCATAGGCCTTAGGATCGATTTTTGTAAAGGAAAAGGATTTTGGTTAACCCCAATTTCTTTTTTCATTAGTTTTCAGAATCATAAGAAGCTTTCCGCCCTACAATAATTCTTTCTCATTGCTATAATTCCAGTTGAGCTAATGAGAAAATTCAATACCCAAATATTCATAAGAAAAAACCTCCTCAAGACAATGGTTATAATATACCATGGGTGAGATTTTTGGATTTAATGATCATGACTTTAGTCTTGTCAGTATTAGCCGTCATACCCACCTGAGAGTAATAGACATGAAGAGTCTTAAGCTACTTGTTGAGGTTATCATGGTTCCTTTTAAGAATAACGATATCATCAGCATAAAGGAGAAGATTAGTGGTAATATCAGTGAGCTTGGTGCCTTTGTAGCCTGTAATTTTGAGACATTCCCCTAGTTTATTGATATAAATACCAAAAAGGGTGTGGGAAAGGGGAAAACCTTGCTTAACCCCGATATTACATATAATATATTTAGACCTCCTTTCATTGGTCTTAATATTAGCAATGATTGTCTCATAGAGGCAAATCACAAAATTTCTCAGTTAAGTAGGAACCATGATCTCTTCGAGCCTCTCCCAGAGCTTATCTCAGGGGATAGTGTCGAAAGCTTTTCTAAAGTCAACAAAATAATAGAAGAGACCAATTTTACTATTGCAACATTCCTCCAAGATGATCCTAAGGGTGACAAGGTGGTCGATGGTTAAGTTATGTCTCATAAAACCAGCTTGCCCTTTAGCTCTTTTATCCTCATTCTCAAGCAAAAGGATAAGTTTTTTTTTCCACAATGAGCCCATAGAGCTTGGTTAGGATGTGGATGATCATAATGGTCCTATAGTTAGAGGGAATGTTTTGGTCCCCATTTTTTAATATAGGCACAATAAGGCTTTGCGTCCAAAGCTTAGGGAATCCATGCTTTACAACCAAATTGAGAAGCTTGTGGAAATGAAGAATGAGGATAGATTTTCCCACTTTAAATATCTAAGCTTTTTAACCTTCAATATGTTTGGATTTTCCATTAGCTAGCCTATTAATCCCAAACTCAACATCTTATAGAGAAAAAATATCATCCTTAATAGGAGTGTTTAAGATGGTACCCATGGTATCCAGAGAGTCATTTAACTTCTTAATATAATTATCCCAATTTTCTATGGTGATAGAATGATTATCTTTAGTTTTACGAACAAGAACATTCCACCAAAACTTTTTGGGCACAACTTTAGAAAGGTGGAAAACATTATCTTGTCTCTTATTAATATATGACCTGTTATTCCTCTTAATGAGAGCTTTTTATATACTTATATTCTAGAGCTTATTGCTTTCATTAGGGGCGTGTCTGACTGCTTTCCTAGAAATTTTACAGTCGTTTTCATAGCAAGGATTGGGAGTTCTATTATTTTTCTTATACAAAGTTTGATTAGAGAATTTTCTAATGGTGGTGTAAATAGTAGTAGTAAAATGGTAATAGATTTGATCAATGCTATTATTATAAGTCAAGGAGCCTAAATTCCTTTCCAAATCCCTTCAGAAAATATCAACATTACTTCTATCAAAATAAATGTGGCTTTTACTTTCGCTGTTCTCCTACATGTGCATGGTATGAATAAAAATATTGAGAGATAAATACAAAGCTTTGTGGTTAGATTCAAGCTCCTACCTGTTACGAAGCTTAAAGTTTTTAATATGGTTGACGACAGGGATGTTAGAGATCACATAATCCATGACGTTGCTACCCAGCCCATGGACACAGGTCATCTAATCGGAGAGAGGCCATTTATTAATACCATTACAAATTATTAGGTCTTTGGAACTACAACGTTTGAGGGGCTCGGTTTTGAATAAGTTCTCAATTATGTCTTCAGATTTTCTCTTGAATCTATGAGCTAAGTGACCATCCTCATCAAGCCTCAAGGGGTCGGGGTTAGAGTTTTTACTTAACATAACAACTTGGTTAGTATAAGTCTGAGCATTAAAGTCCCGAAGCAAAAGGATATTTGCATCATTCCTTAGGTTGTAGATTTCATTTTCTAAGGTATTGAAAGGACAATTATTATCTAGGTTGTTTTTCTTATAAGATGTAGAGTTGATAGGGGTGAAATAGCATATTTCAAGGAAGATCCTATTGGCTGTAGAATCAGAGATCTTGATCCAAATGTATTGATTTAAGGGGTTTGTTTTATGAAGTCGTATGTGAGAGGAAATGATGTTCCTAATATAATAGGCTATGCCACCAAAACCTATCTTGCAGGATATCTTATTCCAGGCAAACGAAAGGGTGAACCTGTCAAGGTGAGGGACCGTAGATTCGTCATGCTCCCAACTTTCAACTAAAATAATAAGATCAATATCACTTGGGATCCAACTTAACATAAGATCCTTACACCATGGAAAACCAGGACAGTTCCAGAAGAGGATCCGAAGTGATGTTATTCCCTATTTATCATTCGTGTTTGGGACTGTATCCCTAATAATAACTTTTCTATTCTTAATGATTGCCCATTTCCCTCTTTTCTTGCTTCCTTAACCTTTTGTACTTTTTTCGTAAGTTCAACTTGTTCTTCTAGAATGAGGTGTTCATTTTTAAAGATTGTCGTTCCTTTTAGGCTTTACAATTTCCTAAGTATATATAATTTATGGTCATTACAATTGAACTTGACATACATTAATCTATGTTTATGCTCGAGTATCTTTCCTACTGATATTGCTTTAGTGAGATAAGTTGTTTGAAATTGATATTTTGTATTTAATTGTTCTTTAACTAATTTTATTTTGTCTTAACTATTTTCTTTTTCTATACTAACAATTATAAGGTGTAAGGTTGTTTTGTGACGCTCATGGTCTAGTACAAATAGTTTATTAAATTCTTATTTTATGGGTTTAATATCTAATTTATTCTTTGTGATATTTAGGGCTGAGTTATAATGTAGTTTCTCTTTTCGATTTTTAATTTCATTTTTCAAAGTGTCATTTTCTTTAACCATTGCTTGTTTTCTATGTTTGATTTCTTGTACTCTACCATTCATTCCTTACAGTTAAGTCTCGAGTGAGAGTATTTTATTTTCTAATGATTTGTGGTTATTGTCAAGCATTGTAGTTAATTCTAGTTTAAGATGTGTTTCTCTTTCTTCTTCTCATATTTGTAAATATTCAATGGACTCATAAAGACTCTCTAGGGTAATTTTACTTAGTCTCACTTTGCTAGAGTGGGGTTTAGAAAGATGAAGAGAAATACTCATAATAGAAATAAAAAAAAATGAACAAGAGGAAAATAGGAGGGAATGTATGCACCTATCAGAATTCCATGTAGGTAGTTGAACTAACTCTGGACTCACTCATAGTTGACTTGTAGTTTGTCTCCCTATAGAGTGTGTGCTCTAATAGTCGTTGTAAGTAGAAAATTTCCCAGCTCCAAATCTGCAATATTATGTTGCTCACATTGTGCAACAAACTATCATGATTCTGAAACTCTCGCTAGAAAGAAATTCATAATCTGAATCAAAGAATTGAAACCCCACTCTGTCTGAAGGCCTAGCGTTAAAGCACTATTACTATCGACATCAAGTCACACTCGATAATTGACCATAAAGCGCACCACGATGACACTCGCAATAGAGAAAATACAAACACCAAATCCACCTTTTTCTATGCAATTCGACAAGAGACTATATAATGTAGGGACGACGTGAAACTGAAGTATTGTTGTTGCAACTGACATTCTTTTGCGAAAAGGCTTAGAATGCACCAATGCACATGATTTCCAAGTCTCACCTAGGTCTCATAACATGTGCTATCTACAGTCTCTTGGTTTCTGTTCAGTTATTAATTTCGCTGCGTGGGGGGATGGGAGTTGTTTATAATGCGACTTTTTGGAGATTCCCGTGACGGAATCCGGTGGAAGAAATTGAGGTTAAATCTTGATTTGTTGCAGTTAAAATGGTTTTTTAACTACATATTTGGATTTAGCACCCTCAAAAATGCCTGGGAAACTTTAATTGTGCAAAAACTAGCTATCAAACTTGGGATTCCAATAAATTGCTGCCGGATTTTGACCGGAAAAACCCACCAGAAAGGCTTTCAAAAAGTCACATTATAGACAACTGCAGGGGATGTACCTATTAAACAAATCCAGTGGACTGTCGAGCTACATGAGGTTGTTTCCTCAAACCAACAACGAACCATTCATTTGAACGCAGACGAATTACTGTGCTCCAGGCCTGACAGCAAGAAATGGCGATGTGTTGGTTGATGTGGCGACAACTGTAGATATTGCTTTCGACAACCTAACAAATATTATAAGCGAGCCAACGTGGATGGAACATCTTACTCCCGCAGAGAGAAGCAAACTTTCTGCATTGCAAATAAACAGATCCATTGGACTATTGGGCTACCTGAGGTTGCTTCCTCAGACCGCGAATGAGCTACATACAACCATTTGAACAGAGATGAATTGCGGTGGTTTTACTAGCTGGCTCATCATTTCAAACAAAGGTGCAACAAGGTCATCCACCAAGTGTCCAAGTTAGCACTCAATCTGATTGCAAGCAAGGCGTAGAGAGATAGCATAGAGAAATCGACTTCCTTTTCAATAGAGATGAACCACATATGTTCAACCCTTTTCCATAGAGATGTATCGCATAAATAACAATTAATAAATAATAGTAATTAATTAATTATTGTTAAATAATAAGAATATTTTTTAATTAAATATTATTAAATAATAATAATTAAAAAAATTAATGATAATAATAATAATTAACTATTTTTCACAATGTGATGTTGGACCATCATTGACCGTAGTTATCCATGGTTGATTTTCATATTTAGACAATCTTTGTCACAAACCGAAATTTGACCATGGGTTGACCATGGTTGACCATGATTCACCATGTTTTACGCAAAGTAATAACAAACCATTAGTATTAATACTAAAAAGCCACCAAATATAATCATGAGGGAATAATATTAAACCCTAGGAATGTGAACCCTTAGATAAAAAAACCCAAGACACTCATATTAGAAATGAAAGGGAATAATAAACCCAAGGGATAAAAATTATAAACCCAATGTATATAAACCCTAACAAAAATATTATAAACCCTAAAATCAACATGGTTGACCATGGTTGAGATCCATATAGAGGAAATCCTTGTCACAATGCAACATTGGACCATGGTTAAGCATGTTTGACCATGATTTATTTTCAAATCAACACAATCTTTGTCATAACGTGACATTGGACCATGGTTGGTTTCCATATCCATAGAGTATGAACATGGTTGGACATCGTTTGTTATGATTGGCCATTGTTCACCATGATTAATATTATAAACCTAGGGGATTAATATTATAAACCCAAAGGATCAATACTAAAACTCTAAGAGATTATGAACCCAAGGGAATAATATTAAACCCAAGGGACTAATATTATAAACCCTAAGATAACTATAAACACTAAGATAAATATTATAAACCATAAAATAAACATGCTTGACCATGGTTCATTTTCGTATTGAGACAATCCTTATAAAAATGCCATATTGGGTCATGGTTGACCATTCTTGACCAATTTTGTCCATGATTGTCGATGATTTTTATATGGAGACAATTTTTGTCATAATGCTCGATTTGTCCATGATTGACCATGGGTGACAATGGTTGGTTGTGGTTGACCATGATTGATATTATAAACCTAAGGGAATAATAAACCCAAGGGGTTGATTTTATAAACCAAAAGGAAAAATAAACCCAAGGGATTAATACTAAAACCGCAAGGGATTATGAAACAAAGGGAATAATATTAAATCCAAGGGACTTATATTATAAATTGAATGTATATAGACCCTAAGATAAATATTAAAATAAACACGGTTGAGCACCATTGATTTTCATATTGAGACACTCCTTGTCATAATGCGACATTGGACCATAGTTGACAACGGTTGAACAAGGTTTATTATGGTTTACCATTGTTGAATAATATTAAACCCTAAGAATATGAACCATTAGACCATTAAACCCAAATGATTGATATTACAAACCTAAGGGAAAATAATTATAAACCCAATGTATATAAACCCTAACATGGATATTATAAACTTTAAAATAAGCATGGTTTACCTTGGTTGACCATGGTTGATTTCCATATAGAGACAACCATTTTCACAATGCAACATTGGACCATGGTTAACCATGGCTGACCATGATTGATTTTCATATTGAGACCATCTTTGTCACAATGCAACGTTGGACCATGGTTGACTTCCATCTCCATATGGTTTGACCATGCTTAAACATGGTTAGTTACGGTTGACCATGGTTGACCATGATTAATGTTATAAACCCAATGGATTGATATTACGAACCCAAGGGAATAACAAACCCAATGGGTTAATATTAAAACCCCAAGGGATAATGAACCCAAGGGAAAAATATTAAACCCATGGAACTAATATTATAAACCCAATGTATATAAACAATAAGATAAATATTATAAATACTAAAATAAACATGATTGACCATGGTTGATTTTCATATTGACACAATCCTTATCACAGTTCCATGTTGGAGGATGGTTAACCATGGTTGATTCTCATATCGATACAATCTTTATCATAATGCGAACTTGGACCATGGTTGATCAGGATTGATTTTCATATCGAGACAATCTTTTGTCACAACATGATGTTCAAACATGCTTGACCATGATTGACCATGGTTGACCATCATCAACCATGGTTGACCATGATTGTCCAGGATTGTCCATGAATTCTATATGTATGCGAGATCCAACCATGATAGACCATGGTTAACCATGGTTGGTTATGGTTCATCATGGCTAACCATTATTGATATTATAAACCCAACTTATGATAAACCCAAGGGATTGATATTATGAACCCAAGGGGAAAATAAACCCAAGTGATTAATATTATAAACCCAACATTGGTAAACCCTAATATAAATATTATAAACATTAAAATAAACATGGTTTATTTTCATGGTGAGACTATCCTTGTCACAATGCGACATTCAACCATGGTTGACCATGGTTGGCTATGGTTGACAATGGTTGACCATGATTGATATTATAGATCTAAGGGAATAATAAACCTAAGTGATTGATATTATAAAACTAAAGGAATAATAAACCCAAGGGATTAATACTAAAACACCAAGGGATTGTGAACCCAAGGGAATAATATTAAACTCAAGGGACTAATATTATAAACATAAGGTATAAAAACACTAAGATAAATATTAAAATTACTAAAATAAACATGGTTGAGCATGGTTTATTTTCATATTGAGACAATCCTTGTCACAATGTGACATTGGACAGTGGTTGACCACGGTTGATTATGGTTGACCATTGTTGAATAATATTAAAACTTAGGAATATGAACCCTTAGATCAATAAACTCAAGGGATTGATATTATAAACCCAAGGTATATAAACGCTAACATGACTATTATAAACCCTAAAATAAGAATGGTTGACCATGCTTGATTTCCATATTAGATTAAGCTATTGCGATATTGACATAATCATAAATAGTTGGACTAATATTTAACCATTAATATTGGGGTTTTATAAAGGAAAGGGATTATTAATATTATAAATACAAGATATCAATAAACCCAAGGTGTTAATAATATTACAAACCCATGGCATTAATATTATAAAAAGAAATGATTAATAAACTCAAGCAATGCATATACCCAAGGAATCAATAAACCCAACAAAGTAATATTAAAAACCCAAACAATTAGTAAACCTTAGGAACTAATATTTTAAACTAAGGGGATTAATAAACCCAAGGAATTAAATTATAAACTAAAGGACTTATTAATATTATAAACTTGAAGAATGAAGAAACCCAAGCATTTAATATTATAAACCAAAGGAATTACTAAACCCAAGGCAAAAATATTAGAAACCAAAGGGATCAAAAAACACAAGGGATCAATATTAAAAATAGAAGGGATTAATAAAGCCTAGGAATTAATATTTTAAATTGAAAGGATTGATAAACCCACATGACTATGAATATTATAAACCCAAGGGATTGTTAATATTATAAACCCAACAAGTTAGTAAACCGAAGGGACAAACATGTAAACCTAAGGGCTTAATATTAAACCTTTGGACTATTATTTCACCCTTTATATTGGGGATTAATAAACCCAAGGGATTAAATGATAATCCCAAGGAATTATTAATATTATAATATTAAAGAACAAATAAAGCTAACGTTTAATATTATAAACTCGAGGAAGTAGTAAACCTAAGAGAAATAGTAAACCCACTAGACTAATATTATAAATACAAAGGATTAATAAATCCAAGTGATTCATAAACTCAATGAATCAATAAACCCGACAAACTAATATAAAAAACTGAAGAGATTAATAAACCATAAGAATTAATATTTTAAACTCAAGGGATTAATAAGCCTAGGGGATTATTATATTATAAACCCAAGGAACTAATAAACCTAATGGTGTAATATTATGAACCCAAGGAGTTAATGAACCCAAGGTATAAATATTAAAAACCTAAGGGATCAAGAAGCCCAAGGGACCAATATTAAAAACATAAGGGACTAATAAAGCATAGAAATCAATATTCTAAACACAAAGGATTGATAAACTTGCATGATTATTAATATTATAAACCCAAGTGATCAATAAACCTTAGAGATTATTAGCATTAGAAACTGAAAGAGTAAATAAACTAAAGGGATAAACATTATAAACATAACATATTAAACCCTTAATATTAGGGTTTAATAAACCAAAGGGATCATTATTATTATTATAAAACCAAGGCATTATTAATATTATAAATACAAGGGATAAATAAACCCAATGCATTATTAATATTATAACCCGAAGGAATTAATATTAGAAAAAAATGGTTAATAAACCCAGGCAATAAATAAAACAAAGGAATCAATAAACCCAACAAACCAATATTAAAAACCCAAATGATTAATAAATCCTAGCAATTGATATCATGAAGTCAAGGGATAAAACCCAATGGATAAAATGATAAACCAAAGGAATTATTAATATTATAAACTCAAAGAACAAATAAACCCAAGGAATTAGTAAACCCAAGAGAAAAATGTTATAAACCTAAGGGATCAAAAAATGCAAGGGATCAATATTAAAAATGGAAATAATTGATATTTCAACCCCAATGAATTAATATTATAAACCCAAGTTTTTTAAACCCGAAGTTAAATATTATAAATCGAAAAATAAACATAAATCACCGTGCTTAAGCATAATTGATTTTCATATTGAGATAATTTTTGTTACAGTGTGACATTGGACCATGGTTGACTATGATTCGCCATGGTTGATTATCGTTTTCATCTAAAGACAATCTTCATTATAACTCAATGCTTAAACTCACAATGGTTGGTTTAACTAACTAATTTCTCATGATTTTTTAATAGGCCACTTAGCATTCATTGCATCATGTGATGCTCACATGTGTGAAGAAGTGGGATTGAAACTATCGAAATGAATCAGATAGTGTCAATTATCACTTCTGGGGCTTGCACCCGGTAACCAGTATTTCCTGAGAGGTCACCCATCCTAGAGCACCTCTAGCTCAAGCACGCTTAACTGCGGCATTTTCTCCACAATCAAGCCCACTTTTCTTGCTATTGCATTCACAAAACCTTACCAAGTATTGTGCCTCTTCAACCATTCAAGTAGAGCTCCCATCACTCTTTTGTATTTAAGTATTCAAGGGTTTTCATCGTGAATTATATTAGATATCATTTTTTGAGATTCAATTGCATTAAGTAAGTCATTCGTCTATGATGATTTCCATGAGAGTTAGTCGTAACTGACTAATTTCTCATGATTTTTGAATTGTCTAGTTAGCACTCATTGCGTGGGGTGATGCTCATGAAGGTGAAGAATATATGTCATATTAAATATTTTAAATCTCGTAAACCCTAAATCCATGGCATCAATATTATAAATGTAAATAATGAGATGATAAAAAAAAAATAATAAACATAAACCACAATCAATATAAGAATCACATTGTAAACCATTAATACATCAATACAAAAAATTAATATGAATACATTAATAATAATACTTATAAACCATTAAAACATGATAAACCATCAACACATTAATAGTAACACATTTATATCACTACATTATAAACAATAAATAAATTTTAAAGCATAAATACATTAATATCAATACATGAATATATTAATAGTATAAATCTCAAGAATATTGATATAAACAACAAGAACATGAAGGTTGAACAATAATATTGTAAACGTCAATAATTTTTTCATTTATGAAAGACATGAACAAACCGAAGGGACCCATAATAAAAAACAAAACAATTACAAGTGAAAGAGAAAAAAAAATAGTAACATTGTCATTGAAGCAAAGGAACATAAATGCAAAAAAAACATCTAATTTGCAGACATTGGATTTAGAGAAGAAAAACATGATGGGACATTTTAATACTAGAGATATACAATTTTCCACATAATAACAACAAAGAGAAAAAAAATCAATTTCACCACGATTGCAACAAGAGAAAGAACATTGAAATTAACATATATTTCTTTATCTCTTTGCATGAAATAATTCCACTATAAAATTGAGTTTGAAACACTCCATCAAAAGTCATCTATGGAATAACCTCTTCCAAAACACAACCAGGCTGATGATAAAAGAAAATCCAATTCAAATGAACAGGATAATGACCACGATAGTTAATGCTTTCCAACCAATTCCATATTGTTCTCCTACTAGACTCCCTCTCATGCACATGTAACAAGTATTTTACGTTTGTTTTTGTTTCATCTAGCACATACTGATGCTCATCAATAAAAGTAGGATGGAACCCATGCTTTCTATCAAGTTTTTTCCGAAGATACGAAAGAAAAATGATCGCCTCAACAATATTGCGCACTGTTTTCACATACTAAATGACAACAATGTTGTCCGTATCTACATTTGAAGGACAAAAGAACAAAAGAAAAATTAATATACACATGCAAAAACAAACAAGCATACACATATATAGATATATCTACATAAAACATAACACCCCGCTTTTATTTATGTTAAAAAACTTGATCTTATAAACCTCATACTATAAAATAATCTGATGTTATAGGAACCAAATTATATAAACAATTCTACAAATATAATCCTCATTTCACAATACAATGGATAAAACCATGGCCAATGTTCAAAACCTCAATTTTGCATTTCATGATGTAATATGAATCCACAATATGAATATCAATATGAACCATTTATAAAATTGATTTTGAATGATTGGTTTATATAACTAGTTGTTTATGTCTGAATGCTTTGTTGTAAATAAAAGAACAATAATAACTTTAAAAAAAAAAAAAGTAAATAAATTTAACAACATGAAAAACGATGTAAACAAATTTCTAAAATATTACTATGAATATGATGAATGTATTAATCTCATTAATATATGAAAATGATTATTATATTAAAAGTAAATCAAGAGGACAATAAAAGAAATTCAAAAACCATTCTATAAATAGGTCACAATGTTATTAGTTGTATGTAATAGCTATATGAACTTCAATATCTCCTTTTCTTTCTTCCTAATTGTAACGTATGCACTATATATCATCTTGGCATAACACTGAAAAGAGAAAGGTGATGCAATGCATAAACCATCTATTGATTTCACTCTTGATATGGCTGTGAAGGTTAGGCTTTGCTACTCTTTATTCCACTTATCAACTACTTCTTATTCTAAAGTCAATCCCTATGACTTGTGGACTGTAAGAGCCCATGCCATATTCAAATGATTTTTTTTTTTATTTCCTCTTATCACTGGTATGGTAGGAATAATGTTTGGATTTATTCCATCAAAAGGAACACTAGCATACTTATAAAAGACAATAGTTGTGAACATTGGAAGCTGAGGTGGCTTAGAGGTAGGGGTATAAAATATATCCTTAACATAACCAAGTGCCCCAATCACTAAGCCAGCTTCAACCCACAAATTACATGTCAAAATAACATGTTGACAACGACACAACAAAAATTCACGGTCCAATTGATCATCATCAACACCAATGGATTTCTGAACGTTCTTAAATTCTCAGTAATACATCATGCAATTGGTGAATATAATTATTCTAACATATGCCTATTATGGAAGGAGACAAAATTAGGGAAAATATTAAGGATGGAAATTTACATTAAAGTTTAGAAACCTTGGCAAATCCCACTAGTCCATAATATGAAATCTATAAAATGTTTGGAGATATTTTTGTAAAAAATATTCAAATTTATAATATTTTTATATAGTCTATATATAACTTTTTTGGTGATTTTTAGCGTAAAATAATTTCATTCTATAAAATTTGGGTGAATCAATTTCTTTTTTAATGGAAATTAGCGAAACTTATTTTTGGAAAAAGTATATAAAATTACTCCATGGGCGAATATTAGCGCCTAAAATTTTCCGTCGACCAAATTATTTGTTGGAAACATGTGAACTATTGCATTTAATAAATCCCTTTCTCTAGGATGCAACCTCATATCACGCTGAGACATAAGAAACTCCCAATATTCAATGATATGTTCTTTATCTATTACGTTTTTTAGGACTCTATGAAAACATGCTTATTTCTCATTATTCCCTTGTTTGCAAAACATTGTGTCAAGAGTGATGACAATGTTGAATTTTTTCCACAAGAATTTCCATGTTGTATTAACTGCATACAAAGGCTTATCTCTCATATGAGGTAACTAGCCAAGGTCACCCACAAGGATGATGGATTTGCCACCAAGAGGACAATTATTTTTCTTTTTCATTGCTTCTCGTAAACACACATCTATTTGCATAAACAACCATTATCCTAGAAATATCATTTCGTAAATCAATATATATCTAATGTGCCTCATTTCTTCTTGGAATACTACTAGTGACTTCCCCTGTAGTGGTTTCATATACTTAATTGGAATTTTTAGAGCCGAGTGTAATTTTTTTTAATGTATATTAAAAGTAGTTGTTCCTTTTGGGTCAAGAAGAAGAAAAGGGATTCTTCCATTACTTGACAAATTATAAAGAGATTTAAAAATACAATGGACAAGGAAAGACTTCCCAGTTCCTGTAATAACTTAAACCATCATAACAAGAGCTTCACGAATCTCATATTCATCAAAATGCCTTAAAACAATTTCAAAAGCAAGTCTTTTCTTTTTTCTAATAGTCAATTTGGAGATGCAAATGTTATATTTGAAAGGTCAAAAATATCACCCATTGATTTTTCATTCCTTATAAAATTAATATCTTCTTCCACCACATCATCTAAGATAGGTGTATTTTTTTAGTCAAAGGATATATCAAAGTCCCATCGGCAAAGGGTGTGAAGATCAGAAACATTCACATCATTTGGTGGAATCAAATGAGAGAAAATATTCCATTGTTGAAAATCATCTTTAAGATTCATTTCTAGGTTAGAAAAATCACCATCTTCCTCATCTTCAATATTTTTGACAGTTGATGGATTTCGATAAACATGCCATGCTCATTATCAGAAATTCCTCCAATTTTCAATAATAATTTTAGCTGAAAGGCCAATTTCTGTAGGAAAGTAATGAAATGGCTTGTATAAGAGAAATTATGTCCAAAAAAAGGTTTCAAATTCATCTGAAGCCTCAAAGGTAATAGAATAAAATTGTGGCCAAACAAAAACAATAGCATGAACATCTCCAGGCTTCTATGGATCTTGTTGACACTTTCTATGAAATGTCCAAGATCTTGGTTTTTCTATCAATGATAGATGTTTAAGGAAAAAAGGTCTCTTCTAATAATTATGAACAAAAGTATTCTCAGATGAACATTGTAAACCATCCCTTCAGATTTTCCTCAAAACCTTTCTTCCAACATGCAAGGAAATACATTTCTGACCACAAACAACAAGAGGTAGCTTAAGCAACATATGACATGTTTCTTGTGCTCCAATTTCATGGTCAGCAATTGTTTCTACATGAAACCTTTTGTATGGAAAAAAACCATGATCCTCAGAGCCAATAGCATTTGAAATTCTAGTTAACATATGATGATAACTTTCAGACTTTTTTTTTCTTTTGATGCATAGGAAAAAAACTTCAAGACAACATAGCGAGGAATCACTGATTGGCAATCAACATTTGCAGGCCACATTGTTAAAAGGTAAATGTTATGTACATTGATCCTATCATCATTTATTATTGGCTCATATTTTTTTCTTCCTTGTTCATCTATGAATAATCTTGATTCATCACAAAGATCCCATGGAGCATTGTATTGAAATGTGACAATAGTGCCATTTTTCCTCAAACAAGAATATACACTACACATTTTTTGCCTTTGTACTTGGTTTAACAATTATTCATAATCATTATGAGGTTTGCAAGAGAAAATTGAATCAGTATTTGATAAGAAAGGGTCAACATTGAGGCATCATGGAACAATTATGTTGTGACGATGTATGTCACATGGATTCTATGTAGTTACATAGTTGTCAAAGAATCTCTTTGCGATTTGTACATCAAAAGCATTTTACCAATCAAGTATTTCCATGTCTAGAGCACCTTGCAACCGTAGGAAACCATGAATATGTGCTAAACCTCTATGCGGCCACTCATATCTAAAGAAAATGAAGATATAGTTATTAAAAACAATATAAATAGAATCATAATAAACAATTGACAAAGTATAGAAAATAAATTCAACAACACAAACTTGTACCATAAGTATTTAGCTTTAAGATATTTTTGGGTAACTTCCTCTCAAAAAATATTGAATCGATAGTGCCTAAATGTGGCAACAATATGAGGATACTAGATAACATTCTCAAATTTCATATGATGCTCATTTAAAGAATGACAATCTGAATGTATGTGCATGAGCTTATGAAACTTTTCCCACTTTGTATCAGCTTTACTCAAAGTAAACAATAAATATGGACATCCAAATTGAGTATTCATGTTAGTCAATTCAGCTTAACACTTTGTCCAATATGCTCTTGTATGTCTCAAAGAATAACCAAACCGTATAATATTCTCAACCAACTTATTATTTGGTAAATCGGAAAGTTGGTGATGCAACTCTTCAATTGTTGTAGGTGAGTTATCATCTAAATATTTCTTTACAAAAACTGTAGCAATTGCTTGGGTCTGATGTCACATTATCATGTTCAATAGGTAATACCGAAAGTGACGATGGATTCCAAATCTCTAATCATAGTACCTAAGAATATGCAATGCATACTCATGACGTTCAACACTACAAATATATGGTTGCAACTAATCAACATCATTAGTGGGGAACAATGTTGGGAATTCCATATCTAATAAGCCCTCTGTATTATATTCATTCACTGAAGAGGTTCCAATAATGGGTCAATCCTTGTCTTGACCATGTGAAGAATCAACATATCGAGAAATTCTCTAATTTCTTCCACTTCTCTTTGTTCATTTGGTAGGTGAGCAACAAAAGAAGAAGGATGAGAGGGAAACTGCTTAGTAGGAAACCTTTCATTATTACTTGCAATGATCTTAGATTCTTCAATAACACAATTGAAAAGTTTAGTCTTGGAGGAGACATTTGTTGATATTTTAGGCAGAGCGTTCACTAAATCATAGTCAATTACAACATCTTGATAATATTGATCATGTTGGATTTTGAAAAGAAATGCAACCATCACTCGAGATCTTTTGACATAACATTCATAATATTTAGACTGAGTGACATGTCTCCTCACAATTAGAAAGTCAATATCTTCAACATGTCAGGGAAGACTTTGTACAATTGTAGAAATATCTTGAGGAAATCTAATTGTATGACCACTATACTTATATTACCCACCTCCAACATGTTTCACTAGAAAAATAAGAAAAATAAGATTCGCACGTGCTATTAGAATTTCTTCAAATTGAGTAAGAACTCTTAAAATATGAGGTTGCTCACTGGGATCTATGTTATTATATCGACAAAAATGATGGCCACCTCTTTCATTCATACATTGTCTTCAAATAGGTCTTTCAAAATCTCTCAAAAATTGGATTCGGTATATGATTCTTGGAAAATGTGGAACATTTACACAATTAACAAGCTATCTATCTTTGCTCAAAATATTTTATGCACTACAATCATGTTTTCATCAAATTGAATATGATATCTATCAGTTGGACCATGTTGAGAACCATTTGGAAAAGTAATTTTTCTTCTAAAATGTACTTCATGTACAGCAAGATGAGATTCCCTTCCAAATTTGAAGCATGTGGAATGGATGTATGACAGGGCATTTCCAAATTTATGGTCTACATTTCTTGAACCTGAGAGGATGTAAATGTGTGTTTGCCATAAAATACTTTAAAACTTAATTTCCAACTAATTATAAATGAAAAAAGTTAAAAAAGAATGAAATGTATTCAAATTTTACATTTGTTTCTTGATGTGAATGAAGGCTATGAGATGGTTTCTCTTCGCTTCTAACATCAGTGTATGGAACATTTGGGGAGTTAGCTTCTATGCTTCTATTCAAATGATTTGTTTCATGTTTCAGAAAAATAAAATACATTAAAGAACAAAATGTCCAACAAATAAAGATTCAAAAATGGAAAACAAATAAAATACATTGAGAATTTACATTACTTTTACAATTTGATGTTTTGGATTCTCATTCTCCAACCTCATCAGATGAAATCATGTTTTTCCATAAAAGTTTACAAAGTAGAATATCAAGCTAACTCTAAATGAAAAGATGCGAAAAATATCAAATGAAATTAGCATTAACAATTGTTTGGCGATTTGTATGAATGCTATGAGATGGTTCCTCTTCACTTCTAACATCAATAGATGGAACATCTACGCAGTTTATTTGTATGCATCTATTGGAATGAGTTGTGTCTTGTTCCAAGAAAATTAAATATGCCATAAAATTCAAAGTCCAACCAATTAGATATTCAAAAAATGAAAAACAAATCAAATACATTGAACATTTACATTAGTTTGCCAATTAGATCGCTGAGGAGAATGCACATGAAGGTTATGACATGCTTCATCTTCACTTCTCATATTAGTAGATGGAACACTTGGGGAATTTATTTATAGAGCTTTATTAAAATGAGTGGTATCCTACTGCAAGAGAAGAAAATAGCTTATAATTTTAGTAAAAAAAGGTTTGTAAATAGGGGAATGTAATAAAACAACCACTATCGTAGAAAAAATAAAAATATCATCTCATTACCTCCATTTTTCCACACGAAATGCTATCAAGGATGACTGATTCTCTTGGTGGGACCACATTACTTTGAGAAGGGGGATTGGAAGGTTTGATGTTTCGATCAACTCACTCCAAATTATCGAACAAATGGCAAATTAAACTGTCATCCAGATCATCACATGCAATGTCATCATTACATCAACCATGGATGTTTTTCAACCTTTGGCCTTTCTTGAAACACTTAATTTCAAACATAGAAGGATTAGGGTGGACATTTGCATCCAATTTATTGACATGATGTTCTTCCCAATTTCAAGATGTTTCCCCAATATTATGAACATTTTCAGGAGAGCATCGAACAACAAAATTATGCTCACAAGGAGCATATTCTAACAATGAACTATCAATGGGAAATATTCTTTCCATGATACCATCCATAATATGATGCTTATGAGGAATTATAAAATGATTTTGAAGAGTGGCTTCACAACTATATGTAGCTCTCCTATGATCATTTATTACGTCTTTATTTTGTTGATACCATAAATGATGACTTTCATTAGACCTGTCATGTGATGGTGGTGACAGATTTCATTTTCTTGTACGCCTGCTTGTGCCTTCAAATGACATGTCTAAAATGAATAATAACATATTTATTATGGAACCATAAACATGGAACATAGCATATATCTAATATAAAAAAACAAAATGAAAAAGTAAAAAGAATTCCTTTCGAAATCGTATAAAAACATAAATAGTGTATATGTTATTTTTTCCAACCATATAAACTTATCAAAATGGATAAAGATTTTTCCAAATGGCTTTAAATATCCAACATCTGATACATACAAATATTCCTGAAATTTTAGTGGGAGCCATATAAAGATCGATACAAGCATAATTTTAAAGTATTATCATATAAAACCAAAGTATGTAAAGTAAACAAAGTGGAAATATTTTCCACATGAAGAGTATATAAAATGAAAATATTTAAAATAACTCCTAGCCGGACTAATAGCCTAAGAATCAATTTCCATATCTAATGGCAGAATATCATGAACATAATCCATATGGGGAGCAATTGCACAAAAAAATTCCATACTCAATAGAATCATTGCAATCCTCCAGCGTTGGATACCAAAACATAGAAATTTGTTGATTAATTGAATTATCAATATTTGTTGGAAAACATATGTCATTCATCATGTCATATAATAGGAAAGGAACTTCAACGTCATTTCACATAAGAACCACACCATTGACTGTTCAAACTAGAAGATAACGAGGACATTTATATTTATATCTATAAAAATTTCCTCCAACAACTTTCATTTGAACCCCTAATCATCCTCAAAGCAGTTAATTTTTCATTCAACACACAGTTGACCAAATTGGACATGATATAATTCTTCAAATGACCATAGAAAAGTGGAGCCATCCAAGGAATATCAACTGATTCATGCATATTTCTAATGACATAAATAGTATGTTAGTGATTGGAACAAATGAAAAACCCCATTCATTTTTTATTACATCAGAACATTAGATTGTATACCCATATGGAGGATAATATTCATACTCCATGTCGAGATAGATCCAAAACAATTTACTTTTATAAAACACTCCATTATTAGGGGGTGAAGTGGCACAAAATGGAGGATCATCCATTCACGAAACCTTATCAAGACTACTGCAAACATAAAATTTACACTGAATTTTATCATACATATGTTTTAGAACAACCCAATCATATTTTCTATTTCTTACATTTTCCAACAATGAAAAGAATCCCTAGTCTCCAATTTGTATTGGCACTATATTTCTAAAGGCCTCTGTAAATGGATTCAATACAAAATAGTTGTGTGTATGGGAGAATTTTGTTAGTAATGATAGAACCACCATTGGTCAAACAATATACTCTACTCTATATCTTGAATCTATGAATCACAAATGAAAATGAGATATGTGCCCATTCTGATTAGGTATTCAACAATAAAATCATTGTCTTCATTATTGAGGAAAGCAACGCTAAATCCGAATTTGTTCGTAGAGACATGCTTGAAACACAATAAGAAAGAGGGGTTTTCAAAGAATTCTTCCATTTCTTACAAATAATCCTAAAATTTATCACAACCATTAAAGGGAGCCAGATGAAGACAAGTTCAAGAATTTAAAATGGAAGATAACTCCAAATAGTTGGATCAATGATCAAACAATGAAGTCACCTAAAAAAACACATTGATATCAACAAAACAATTTAATTTTGAATAAAATTGGAAGTAACATACATACATAATCTACCATCTAGACATACAAAAAACATTCACATATACACATTGTATAAAATCAAATGAGCTATAAGAACATTATTACAATAGTGAACAAATTTCCACAATTTTATAAATCTAATCTCTATAATCCAATATTATTAATGTTAGTAAACTTATATTTATTCTTATATTAATGTTTATGTTTAATATTGATGTTATAACGTTTCTATTAATATATTCTTAATATGAGTATCAATTTTTTTTTTCAATATAAATATTAACATTAAACTAATTTTTTTTAATGTTAAAAAACTTAAATTTCAAATTTTTTTGTTATGAAAAAGCCTAAAGGCACATGAACAATGACATAAAAAATTCAAAATATTTTAATCCTAACATCATTGAAACCAAAAATACAAAGTTAATGAATATAATATTTAATAAAATATTCAATGCAAATAATTCACAATTAATGAAGATGGAAAGCATACTTTTAATATAGATTTCTATTTTAACATTAATATTAATATTTATTATATTAATTATTTATTAAAGAATACTATATTATTTAATATTAATATTAATAACATAAATAAAAATATATTAATATATGAGTTTAATACATTTCACAGATTTTACATTGAATACATAATTCAAGTATAAAAAATTAGAATAATTTATTATTAACACAATTGTATAATGATTCTCAAATAAATTATTAAACCAAATGAACTAATTTAATAATATAATTTAATCAAATCAAAATGAACTAAATGTATTATATAAATCTATTGCATAAAATAGATTTTATATTGAAAACAAAAAATTCAATCAACAAGAAATTTTAGATGTTTTATTATCAAAATTTTTACATCCATTCTTAATATTTGTAGTTAAATCTTAATAATCTAAATTGCTAAATATTTTTTTTTGTTCCTAATTCTTGAATTGCTCTAATTCTTGAATTGTTTCTTTAATTCTGGATTACATTAAAATAAATTATGTCATAGGTTTAAAATAAACTATAAAAATAAATTTTATTATGTAAAATCCATATAAAAATATTTAACATAATTCTATAAAATCGATTTTATTTTTTTAAAATTTATAAATATTTTTTACATAAATCTATTACATATAATATATGACATTGATAATCGAATAAAATAAATGTCTGCAATATATTGGTAATGAATAAATATATTAATATAGATGCTTATTTATTTAGTGCACATTTTTTCCTAGTTTATGCTATTATGTCCATTGCAAATTCAAAAATCTATGACTTCTATTTAATATTCAATAAATCCATAACATCTTTGCAAATTCAAGAATCTATTACATCGATTTAATGTGTGTGTGTGTGTGATCCATGCTTTTAAAACCACAAAAAATTCATTCTAAACATAATCTATTCAAATTTATTATTCAAATTTAAATTCATTATTCATTATTCATTGTGAACAACATGTGTTTTCTGTGCATATATTTTTTAAGGGTTATTAAATAAGTTCAATACAGTTTATTCGACCTATTCAAGTTAAACAGTTTAATACATTCTACAGATTTTTTTTTTGTTTTTTGCTGAAGCAAGAGTCGTTCCTTCTATTTCATTAAAACAGAAAATATTTTACATAAAATACAATCGCCCCCAAGTCACTGTAGACCATGGGAAATCTAATCCCTAACTTCCAAAGGCGTGAACCCCTAACCCTACAAACTTAACCTCAAAACCACCAGAAGACAAACAATGCTTGGACCGTACATTCAGACCAATGTGCCAAAATCCATGATTCCTCCCATGCATCTGCACAGCTGGACTTGCATATTTAATCTTAGTCATCCACTCTCCTCACTCGATCCAACGCTAGAGGAACATATCACACTGCAAAGTCCCTGGGTGCTTAACGACCAAACCCAACAAACAAGCACGATCACTCCTGTCCATATATCCATCCCGCGAAATCTGATGGCCGAGGATGATATCCTGCAGGTCTAAAACCCCGAGCATTAGCAAGCTATGAGGGCGGTATTCGGTCCCACCACCATGCCACGTGTAAGTTGATGAGTGGAATTGCTCCCAAATCATTAAAGCCACTTCTTTCTTGAAAGGCTTGCGATAAACCAAATACCACCAAGGCAATGGTTTTGCATCCCGAAAGGGAAAATCGTGGGTAATACGACTGCTGGGAAAGCCATGATTATCGCCCCTCACACCATTTCCTCTACTCATGTACCTAAACCCATGGAAGGTGTTGATCCTTCCCACTAATCGACCAACTCGTAAACTGAGAAATTCGAGCAACCTCCATTGGGGATTTCTGAACTTATCTTTACCTGGGCTACTGGGGCCGACAGTAGCCTGCCTCCCACCCAAAACCAGACTGTGAGAAAAATAAAAAATCATAATGAGATCAACTCATTTAGAACTTGCCTCCTAGGCTTTGTATTGAAGAACCTCCCTGTCTTCATCTGCCTAGTCGTAACAAAGAGCCTTTAGCCTGCTATGAGGCAACTCTTGCCAACCCATCAAAACCCTACATTCAGTATAGTTCACTCCTTGGTTGGCCAGAATATCCACCAGTTTATTTTCTTTTCTGCGTACATGGTTAAAGATTACTATACAAAGGCCTTGGAGATGACTCTAAATTCTTTGGAAAACCTGGATCAGCCTCCAGTGTTTTGAGACATTCTTCGACACCATTCCACAACTAATTCTCTTGACCGAGTTAATGATTAACTCAAAACCAGCTTCTATAATCACATTTAGGCAGTTATCCTACTTCAGAAAATCTAAACATTGTTCCATAGCCATTAATTCCACCATGTTGTTAGTGGCTCTACCTAAATGGCAGTCGAAGATGAAGAGAATACTTCCTTCTTCATCCCTTAATGCCCCTCCAAAGCCAGCAGTTCCCGTGTTGCCTTTTGAAGCCCCATCAATGTTGTATTTCAAGAAACCCTAAGGAGGAGGATTCTAGAAATCCTTCTCAGTATCCATTTTCATTGCTTTCCTATCTAGGCCTTGAGGAATAAGCCCCTGCAAACCCAGCTCACTAAGAATTCTCATATCAACTTTCGAGGCTGGATTCTTAGGGGGATTACTCATAATGGTGCCCATAATCTTCTTCAACTACTTTAAGATATGCTGAAACAGGTGATGGGAGGGGCTCTTTTCATTTTTGAAGATTCCTTTGTTCCTTTCTTTCTAAACACTCCATACAATGAAGCCTGACGTTAGAGCCCAAGCAGAGCCAAGAAATTCATAATCAGAAAATTTTCGTCTCTAATTGGTTAGGGTATTAATGATACTTCCTTTGTGATAGGTACCTATAATACTAGTGATTATCCCATTACTATTGTAGTTGTATCCCTTACTAATATTGTTGTGCCCCTATTGTCCCCATACTTTTATTACTGTGCCCCATAGAATCCCTCTATTGTTATTTTTGTGGCTTTATATTATTATTGTTAGGTCAGCTAGGTTATATTGTGACTCCTTAGACTCCTATTTATAGAAAGGAGGTTTTGTCATTTGAATCATCCAAGAATTGTTCATTTATGTAATGCAACTGAGGTTTCCCCCTCAAAGAGGCTGAATTCTAAGGCGTTGATCTATATTTACTATATTTTTGTGAGTTGGTTTCATAACATTTGGTATTAGAGCTACCATGATCCATTTTTACCTTGAAGTGTCTTCCCATTAGGTAGGGTTTCCATTTCTTAAGTGCATGTAGCATTGCCAACATTTCCTTGTCATAAATAGCTTTGTGTAAAAACTTTCCCTTGATTGGACGACTTTTAAAAGCAATGGGTCTTTCATCTTGCATTAAAATAGTACCAATTCCATTTCTTGAAGTATCACATTCCATAATAAAGGTTTTTGTGAAGTTGAGTGTAGCTAAGACTGGTGCTTGGCACATTGCCTCTTTAAGATGTTCGAAGGCCTTTGTTGCTTCTGGAGTCCATGACAATGCATCTTTCTTCAATAATGTTGTTAGAGGTGCTTCTATTCTCCCATAATTCTTAACAAACTTGTGATAATACCCTACCAACCCAAGAAATCCTCGCAGATGCTTTATGGATGTGGGGATTTTCCATTCGTTAATGGCTTTAATTTTGCTAGGGTCTACCTTAACTCCTTCATGAGATACCATATGACCCAGATATTCAACCTCTTGTAATCCAAAGAAACATTTGGATCTTTTTGCATATAATTGTTTCTCCTCTAATAGTTGTAGCACCCCGTCAACATGTTCAACATGATCCTTCCAAGACTTGTTGTAGATTAGTATATCATCAAAGACTACTGACACAATTTTCTAAGGAAGGGTTTGAAAATGGAATTCATCAAACCTTGAAATGTAGAAGGTGCATGGGTAAGGCCAAAAGGCATGACCCAAAATTCATAGTGACCCTCATGAGTTCTAAATGTCATTTTTGGAATGTCTTCAGTCTTCATTCTGATTTGATGATATCCTAAACGAAGATTCAACTTGGTGAAGTAAATTGATCCTTCATCCAGTAATTCATCAATGACAGGAATGGGAAACTTATCTTTAATAGTGAGCTTGTTGAGCTCCATATAATCTGGACACATGCACCATGATCCATCCTTTTTATGCACCAATACTACCGGAGCAAAGAAATAACTTTGACTAGGTTGAATTATACCAGCCTCTAGCATTTCTACAACCATATGTTCAATTTCACTCTTTTGGGCATAGGGATATCTATACGGCCTGATGTTTGGAGGAAAATTTCATGGAATCAGATGAATAGCATGATCATGATCCTGAATAGGTGGGAGACCTTTGGGAGTCCCAAATACCTTGGAATGATTGTCCAAGACTTTTTGGAGATCTGGAGAAATAGATGATTTCGATGTAGAAACATCTAGTGAACATAATTGTGCAATTACACCTCTTTGTTCCTTTTTTAGAAGCTTTTTCATACTATTAGAGCTGATTATCTTTCCTAGTTTCCCTAAAATACCCCTTAATTCAACTTCCTTTCCTTCCACAGAAAATTTCATGAAAAGTTCTTGAAAATTAAAAGCTATTGTACCCAAGGATTGTAGCCATTAGACTCTTAGTACAACATCAGCACCTCCCATTGGAATGGAAAGCATTAGGCTAGTAAGTACAGATTCTCCCATGGATAGCTTGATATTATGGCACTTTCCAGAGCAATTTATCATTCCTCCATTCGCAACCATCACTTGACACTCTGGTCCTCGATATAGGAAGCAATTCAATTCTTTTGCTACCTTACAATGAATAAAATTGTGGGTACTTCCTGAATCAATCAACACTATTACCTTTTTCTTCTTGATTTGTCCTTCTATCTTGATGCTTTGAGGAGTGGTAATTCCTACCAATGCATTACAATATATGGTCGGATTCATTTCTTCCTTATCTAGGCTTTGTTCCTGGATTATATCCTCTTCCTTTGACCTTTCTTGCTCCTTTTCTTCTTCCTCTTCACAATCTATGTAGAATAATTTCTTCTCAGCACACTTATGACCCTTAGTGTATTTGCTATCACAATTGTAACAAAACCCTTTTTCTCTTTCCAATTGTTGTGGTGTTACTCTAAAGAAGGTGTTTCTCTTTCTATCCTCGTAATGTGCTATCATTTCCTCTATGATCCTCTACTACATTTATAATGTCCTGTTATAATCCTTCTGAGTATCCATTTTCAGCTGGGTTATATTGTGACTTCTTAGACTCATATATATAGAAAGGAGGTTTTGTCATTTGAATCATCCAAGAATTGTTAATTTATGTAATGTAAAGGAGGTTTCCCCCTCGAAGAGGCTAAATTCTAAGGTGTTGATCTATCTTTTCTATATTTTTGTGAGCTGGTTTCATAACACTTTGTCCCTATCATTCTGTTGGAAAATAGTGGCAAATGCATCCCACAAGCTCGAGGTAAAAATGCAACTATTGAGAAGATTTTCCATTGTTTCCTCTTAGGATTCATAGAGCTAGCATCTGAAAGGCCCCAGAACATCCCTTTTCCTAATATTATCCCAAGTTAAAATTTTCTTATGATGAACCAGCCACATGATGAGTTTAATCTTCATCCACCCTTGATGCCTCCATAGGTTCTACCAGATCCTATTTGGAGCATGGGAATCCAACACAAGGAGAATGCCTTTTGTTTCCTTAAGATTAAGGGTTCCCTCATTATTGTTGCCCCATCTGAGTTGATCACACCCCTTGTCAGTAAAATCTTCCTTTGTTCCAACATTTTCATAAGTGCCTTTGCTTTAGTTTTCAAGGGGCTATCTTCCCTACAATCTAAGTTTCTCTAGGTTCTCCATTTTCTTGCATTGTTAGTATGATCCCAAAAGTCTTTAACCTTAGATAGTCCTTGGATGTCTGTCTCATGCTTGAGGTCCAAAAAGTCTTCTTTTAATAGTGTAAGTTCTTGTTGCCATTTATCCTCCTAGAATAGAGCTAGATCTCCCGCTCTGATTTCCCAGAAGCTATTTATTTGTACTAAGCCTGCATTCTCCCACATCTTATTCTAGATACTTGAGCCCTTTATATTTCTGGACATCCTTATGTGATCATTAGTTTGCCAAGAGCTGGCATATTTTTCTTTCTAGATACTTGCCAACTGAGCCCTTGTGTATTTTACCCAATGCCACCATAGTTTAGACCCTAAAACGTTGATGAGAATCTCATGATCATCCAATCCAAGACCCCCATAGTTCTTGGGTCTACAGATTTTTTCCCATGATACTAAGGCCCATTTCTTTCTTGTCTCCTCCTTACCACAAATAAAGTCTCTTTGGATTCACCTAAATTGATGAAAGACTCCTTTTGGAGCTGGGAGTGCTGATAGCATGAAAATTGGGATTCGTTGAAGCACAACCTTTGTAAGCACCAACCTTCCAGCCAAGTTTAAAGATCTAATGGTCCATTTCCTGACTTTATCCTGCATCTTATTAACCACCAGCTCCCAAATGCTCTTGAGCAGAAGTTTAGTAGTTAAAGGAACTCCCAAATATTTTGAAGGGAGGGAATCCCTTTGAAATCTAAGAATTCTAGAGATATTTCTCTGAATAGCAATATTGTTGTTAAAGAAAAAAAATTTGATTTTGAGAGATTAAATTCCATACCTGTAGCCATGGCAAAGTCATTCAGTATTTTTTTGTATGCTAGGACTTCTTTGACTGTAGGGATTCCATGTAACATGGTATCATCAACAAATTGTTGATGAGTCAAGACCTGTCCATTCTCAGTTAGATGAAGGCCCTTAATCTTATTTGCTGATTTAGCATGCTTGATAGACCAACCAAGTCCTGGCATCATGAGGATGAAGAGAAAGGGAGAGAGCGGGTCTCGTTGCTTCAGGGCTCTTGAAGGAACAAAAGTCTCGAAAGGAGATCTATTAATCAATATTGAAAAGCTGGAGGAAGTCACCAGGGCCATGACCTATCTAACCCATTTATGATCAAAACCAAAAGTAATAAGAAACTTCTTGATATAGGTCTAGTTGAACTTATCATAATATTTGGCTAGGTCCAGTTGCATGATCATTCTATCCTTCCTCTTGCTAGTCAAGGAATGCACCACCTCGTGAGCTTGAATGATGTTATTGAGAATTTGTCTACCTTCCACATAACGAGACTATTCCTCCGAAACTAGTGTGGGAAGTAGAGGTTTGAGTCTGTTGGCCACTACCTTGGATATTATCTTGTATACCACATTGCATAAAGCTATGGGTCTATACCTATTTGGAGTTTGAGCATTGTCATTTTTAGGGATCAGGGAAATGAAGGAGCTACTGAGCACCTTCAAAATTGTTCTGCTCATCCTCGAATCCTCTACTACATTTATAATGTCCTGTTTAATAATATTCCAACAAGCTTTAAAGAAGTCCACATTAAAACCATCAGGACCTGGCGCTTTTCCATTCTGCATATCATTGAGGACCTCACTAGCCTCCTCTTCAGTCACTGGCCTATTAAGGTTGAAATTATCCTCACTAGACACCATCTTAGGTATCTGTCTAGTTAAGTCCCTGATAAAATGCTCTCTATCTAACATGGTTTCCTATGTTATACCTCGAAAGTGCTGAACTAATACAACTTCTATATCCTCATGGGAGTTAAGAAGGTTCCCATCCTTGTCCTTGATTGAAGAGATCCTATTGTGAGCTCTATTTCCCATGGTGGATCTGTGGAAAAATCTAGTGTTATGCTCTCCTTCTTTAAGGCAATGAACTCTAGACTTTTGTCTCCAAAATATTTCCTCTTGTTTACACAAATTTTCCCAATCTTGGTGATGTTTATCTACTTGATCACTTTTGACTTTATCAAAGCCATCTGTGATAAGGGCTTGGTTGAGTTCTTGCATTTTGTCTTCAACATATTTTTTTCGAACAAAAATATTGCCAAAATCGTTATTGTTCCATTCTTTGAGCATGAGCTTGATGTGCTTTAATATTTTTTGTAGAAGGAAAATTCTTTTTCCCTGAATCTGCAAATCTTCGGACCACCAATTTTCAATATTACTGATGAATTCTTGGTGGGTCAACCAGATATTCTCTAATATGAAAGGTCTATTCCTGGGATACCAATGCCCTGGACCTCTAGTTGAATCGACCAGTGATCTGATCCTCCAAAGGGGAGAACTTTCGCTATTATTTCCTTATCTATGAACATAAGGTCCTCTGAGATAATGAATGTATCTAACTTGGAGGGTACATGAGACTCTCCTCCTCTTTTGTTGTTCCAAGTAAAGAGACCATTGCTCATATCAGTATCAACTAGCTTCATATTATCTATAAAGGATTGAAATGCTAAAGAGTGTTTGCTTAGATATCTAGTTCCCCCTTTTTCTTCGATAGAGATTTGATCATGTTGAGTTCCCCTCCTATGATCCACGATATTCCTACATGTCTATCTCTAAGATCCACAAGAGAATCTAGAAACCTTAATGTATCATCCATTCTTTGAGGGCCATAAACATTCGTGATGAGATATGTATCCCTATCTCCTATAGGTTGAATGACTACTCATAAATAATTCCTAGATGCCTCAGCATCTATTATGCCAATCTTTTGGGGGTTCCAAAGAGTGAGTATGCCTCTTGTTGTATTCTCTGCTTTGACTTCTAGAAACTCAAATCTACTGAGCCATTTGCTATGTATTTGTTTTATCTTTTGAAAGGAACATTTAGTTTCCTCGATAAAGATCATATCCGGAGCTGCTTGTTCCATTCTATTACTAAGTATTCTATGTTTTCTTTTACTACCTAGACCCCTGATATTCCAAGATGTGAACTTCATAATTAAATATTTGTAAAGGAGTAGCTGGTTAGATCTTTCATCTTACTTGAATCTATCATTAGCTTTCCACATTTGATCAATAGCTCATTCTCCTTTTTCCTGCCTCTTTTCTTTCCTGGGCTTCTGGGTGCTAATCCTAGTGTGCTTTTCATAGTTTTCACACCTTCGTTACCCTACCTTTCAATGTTTATTTGCCTCTCGAGCCCATTAGCCTAAGTTTTCCATAAGAACAACTGCTTACATTTTATAGATTTAATATTGAATACAATAAGTTCAATTACTAAGAAATTTTAGAACAATTTATTACTAACACATTTTTTACATGGATTCTCAATTTATGTATTTAAAACTAAATGAACTAAATTTTAATATATAAATATTTTATAACTCAAATGAAAAATTGAACTAAATGTATTATAATAAATCTATTACATTAAAATTTATTTATTGAAAAAATTACAATATACTAATTTGAAATTCCTTTAATTTTTGGATTACATAAAATAAATATATCACATAGATTTAACATAAATCTATAAAATAGATTTTATTATGTAAAATCTTAAAAAAAAATTACATAAATCTACTACCTATAATAAACGACATTGATAATTGCATAAAATAAATCTATTACATAAAATAGATTTTAGTTAAATTAAATAGGTAAAAATATTATATGTTTATATTTTATAATGTTATGTTTCTACAAGAAATGTCAATTTATATTAAAACTTCAATATTTGTTATTTCCATAGACTGTGGATAATGTATTGCAATTTGATATGATATTGATTTATTATTTTTATTGATTATTTTTCATTGGATTGACTATTAAATAATTTGTTTATTAAACATAGACTATAATATTTCCATAATAATTTATTTAAATTTTCTATTAATAATATTCCATTCAAGTTTGTCGAATTTGACTATTGGAAAGTTTGCATTAATAATAAATACGTTAGAATGAAATTCTATATCATAGTATGTTATTGAAAAGAGGTATTGTAATAAATTTGATTTTCTTCATTATTAAAGAAAATAAAAGTTTATGATATTGTGCTAAGTTTGAAGACAATTTTACAAAACTAAAAAGATAAAAATACTTTATTTAATACGTTAGAATGAAATTTCTATATCATAGTATGTTATTGAAGAGAGGTATTGTGATAAATTTGATTTTCTTCATTATTAAAGAAAATAAATGTTTATGATATTGTGCTAAGTTTGAAGACAATTTTACAAGACTAAAAAAATAAGAATACTTTATTTCACACAATAAAGTACCTATACTATTAAAACTTAATAAAATTCCAAAAAAACATTGTCTTAATATTACACAGTAAAAAAAAATATTAAAATAACACATAATTATTCCAATATTCCTTACATATTCCAGGTATCCATTACCTATCTTTTTATCAAAGTAAAATCTTAAAAACAACCCTAACTCTAAAAAAGTATGCTAGAAAAGTGCAATCTAAATTCTAATTAACATGCTAGAAAACGGCAATCTAAATGCTAATTGATGTTTTCTATAGTGCGAAACTATAACCATAAACAATACGTAATTATTTAAGTAGCAGTGAGAAACTATAACCATGAACACCGAGTAATTATTTAGGTTGCTAGCGAATTCAAATATACTGAACTGGGAAAGCAGACCAGAACCTTACTGACTGGTCCCATATAAAAGAAAAAAAAAAATCAATATTTTTTGAAACCCATTATTAAGGCTCAAGTCTTCAAAACGGGCTCAAACAATAATTAAATCCCAATATATGAAACTATCGAACGTGTCTTGTCTTTATCCCTTTAATTTTTATGTAGATCATCTTACCGAAGTTATTTTATTTTTTCATTTTTTTTAGATTAATTAAAATTTTAAATATTATGCAATTTTTTAATTTTAATTTTAAAAAATTTAAAATAAATATTTCTAAATTTTTATTTTAATTTTAATCTAAGATAAAGGAATTTTTTTTTTAATTAAAGATCATGTATGATTTGTATACCTTCAACTGAAGTGTGAGGAGACCCATTCCAGAAGTGTCCATCAAAATTATTTCATTGTTGAGATCCGAAATATAGCTGTCTATTCTAAAAACAGATTTTGGTTAAAATGGAAATCAATCAAACTATTGTAACCGAAAACAAGAGATGTCTTGATCAAAGAGATTTAATTGGAATATTAAAATAGTTTCCTTAAATTTTAGTGTAGAAAATGTGTCCTCCATTTCCCTTATCAGATTAATATTATATCAGTATCGATTTTCCGGTGAATGGAACAAATCAACTTTCAGCTGAATCAAATTAATGGAACAAAAATTTCAATTGGATTTTAAGTGAATGAATTGAAATGATTCAAAATGGAAAAAGACATAGGCAATAGCTATCAAGAATTCAAACAAATGCATTTACCATAGTGGAGTGTTTTTAATATTTTTATTAATATTTAGGAATTGGACACCTGACATGGATATTAAGTGTTTTTAAATAAAAAAAAGCTGAAAATCTTTGAGACAATGTTACAGGAAGTAGGAAAAAAAAATTATTTTATTACTTATAATAAATATGCATATAATGTTTAGCCTCCTACCTAATTTTTTCAAAATAATTTTTTCAAAACTTACCTCACACTTTAGTTTGCACCCAAAAAAAACTCTGCCAAATTACCTAATTTTTTCAAAACTTACCTCACACTTTAGTTTGCATAGGAAAGAAACTCTACCAAATCAGACCTGGTGACCCTCTCTATCAATATCGATCCTCTCTACAAATCTATGGTCAACAATCAATTTATTAAAACTTAATAAAATTAAACAACAATAAAATATAAAAAAAAAATATGAAAATAAATATGGGCTAAGGCAAATTGAAGGTGACTAAAGGTTGACCTTGGCTTTCAATTTTGTTCACAACCCTATTTATATGATTTTGTGCTAAGTTATTTTTGTGCAAGTCTAAAAGTGGACCGGTTCAAATACATATAATATCAAATAAAACCTCATTAAATAAAATCTAAAAATGCACTCTATTCAATGACCTGTACACACTAAAAAGAATCGAGCATATTGAAAAATAGGCAATGCATAGTTACTAATTTTCACTAGTGGGTGAGTTTTAATAAATTTCTCTACAAGGATGGTTACCCAGTGCCTTAATATTGGATGAATAACGGATAACAATGTGGATTTATTAATAGAGTTCACTATCAACTCGTTTCATTAATATTTTTTTAATATTTTTTTATGAGAATGGAAAGCATAAGAAACTACTCACTTCAAGAATTGTATAATTATATTAAAATAATTTAATTTTACAGTTTATGCCTTAATACACTTAGGTTGTTTAATAATAAACCTTATTGTTAACCAAAGCTCAATACATCAAAATTTGAATTGAAGTAACTCAATTAAAATATCTAATTGTTAATTTCTGTTTATTTAAAAATTAATTTGAACTAATAATTAAAATTTTCTTATATATAATAATACACATAATTTGAAATATCACTATAATTACGCGTATTAAAATAATTTTAATTTATTTAAATTTAATTTTGCAATTTATACCCTTAAGTGTGAGTAAGCTTTCAATACACAAAAAGTTAACAAAAATACTATAGTTTGTTTACTTATACTTTAGTTAAATGATATATTCTCACATGACCATCATAATTTGTTTTCACACCAAAATTATAAAACATAACACTACATTGTAATTTAAGCCTACCATTTATTAATTATTCATTATATTTGTTTAAATAATAATGAAACCCTAACTTTCTGTGCATCAGCCATTGGACATTCGTTTGTGTAGGCAGCTATGTTACCTAAGAAATTGCTAGGATGGAATGTTGAATACACATTTAGATTAATAACAATTCAATACACTATCACAAGAATAATTTAATAAAATACTATTTTGTCCCTTATACTTATCTGACAATGCATAGGAAACTATTAGGTAATGCATGTTTTATATGTATTTTTAAATTCCGTCGTAACTAATTACCATACTTGGCTATTGTTTTATATTACAATAATTACAGTAAATTTTTAATTATGGTTTGTACAAAATTAATTTAAGTATGATTTAAAAACTAAATTCAAATATGAAAAAAAAAAAAAAAATTATCACTTTTGCTCATAGAGTTGCTAAGACAAGCAAATACTAGCATTTTCAAAATTATACTATCCCATAAAAAAAATTAATTAAAAAAATGATTAAAGTAACTGATTCCAGTAATATTTAATTCTTGAAATTCCCATACACGAAGAACTAGATCCACTGCAGTAATTATTGTCGCTGGATATCTGAACAATATCATGCACTTCCGTTTATTGCTTGCAATTCAGAAAGTTGGGAAGAGAGCGGATCCAATCATTTCAAGTGTGAATTTTAGTTTTGTCACATGTTTATTAAAAATCAGATTTTATTAAAATTCGGTGACTACGCAAATTTCAAACTAAAGGCGAATTATAAGTTGCTTTTATTTATTTATTTTTGTCATTTAGAGTGTTTACATTAATTTTTTAGAAAATGAATTATATCATAAGTTTATTTTTTTTTCTACTTAATCTGATTAGAATGGTTGGAAGAGAAGTATTTGCTACAAAGTTATTTGATTTATAAGAAGAAAACCAATTAGGGGTGTCTTACAACTCGCAATAATATGAGACAAAAATTAAAATGTAGATAAAATTTTCAACTATAAAGTTAAGGAGCTCAATTCTCACTGGATTTGTTGGTGGACTAGTCTAAACTAGAATGTGATCCACCATTTGTGTCACACCAGCCTCAATTTCCTATACTTTTTCTATGATTCTCCTTTGAATCTAGTGAAGGGAGGAGAGGGCCCGTAGAATTTCCGCTTGGCTAGTCTGAGGATCACTGAGATACACCGCATAATTGATTATGTCCTCATGTTGATGCTTGTCCATAAAATCCAAAGAAGCATGAATTCCTCTAAGTTTATCACTAATGAGAGTGAGGGAAGATGGTTGTTCCACCTCACTAAGAGAAAGCTCACGACCCAGTTGCTGAACATCCTCCACTACGGCCCCTTCATCCGCAATGTGGGATCCTTGACAAGCTCTACCATCCATGCCCACTTGTCACCCTTCGGTACGTCTCTGGTGGCCTCTTTGGCTATGCGTTGGACTCATTGCCCACGAAACATCAAGACAATCCACACAACCAACAATTTCCTCCATGCTAAACAAATCGCTTGAGATTTTACCACCCACCTCCTACAGCCCCGAGCCAATGAACACGCACAACTCGAGATACCTTGCTAACGACGCACCAAGGAATGCCAAAATTCCATGAGAAAAGTAATGGGCACTCAACAACCTCTATTGCCACTGACACATAACAACACTACACTGAGAAGTTACCCACTCCAAAAAATTCTAGAAGAAACCACCAAGGGCTGAGAGATGCATTAGTCTAGAACTTTAGGCAACCATGAAAGGAACATATGCCTCCATATAAAATAGAAAGACTCAGAGAATGTCAAGAAAAACATTGATTCACCCCCACCCTAGCAACGAAAGACCAAAAAATCTGACCACCACAAGGAAGAAACAGAACAATTGAAAGCCATAGAAATACGGCACGCCCTAGGGGAGAGACCCAACCCAAAAAATGAACATTATAGTAAACTAAACACACAGTTCCCCAAGCAGCATTATCATTAGAACAAAATTTTGTTGTGGATGCACTATGTCCAACTTCCTTCAAAGCCGTTCCATGCAACAATGCAAGGGGCACCACCCTTCGTACTATAACCACAAAAACCAACAAAGTTACCCAATTCCATAGAAATATACCTGGCGATAGCTGAAGTACCTTGCTAAAATAACAGAGCTTGCAGCGAGGAGGTAGTTCTCCTCCTTCAAACGAGGTCCAAGGATGCACACCCACTAAGCTTGGGACCCAAACATGGTAGAGAGAGCTCAGAGCTTCAAACTAGGCCCCGTCTATGTCATTATGAATGCGAAGGACCCTCTAGCAACCGAATCATCCCAAGTCAATGTATGATCCATGGATAGAAGTAAGAAATTAGACACATCCACGATCTCCCTCTCTCATCACCCAAATGCCTCTACCTTGCATATCTCCTTCCCCTTTAATCACTTGATCTACCCTACTAGTTCTAGAGAATTCTTCACCTAAAATCAAGTTCCCAACATCCTTGTTGGATGACAAGTGGGATGCATTAAACTTGCTAGTCATAACTCCAAGGCAGGTTGTTCACCTAGAGCAAGGGAGAAGCATAAGTTATCTATATTTCATTGTCAAGTATTTTACAATTGGGGGGAGACTTTATAATTTTTTGTGTTTTATCATAAAGTTGATAGTTGTAATGTAATTTATTATTCTATATATATATATATATATATATATATATATGGATTTATTTATTTATTTTTAATTAAAAATAATATGAATATAAGTAATATCTTGAACTTAATATCAATAATATTATTATAATATTACAATTTACTATAAAGTATATGTAATTTTCTTTTAAATCATTTGACATAGGATTTTAAAGATATATTTCCCTAAAAATTCATTTTGGCATAGGTTCACTGCAAGACCCAAAGGCATATGGAAAAGGTGGGAGCCTACTCCCTCAACAAACACCAACATGGTAGTATCCTAGCTGACCTGATTTTCCTTGAATAAAAGTGATGAGTCAACCTACATTAATGGATAACAACGAATGATGATTGTCCCCACTGTATGTTTGACAAAGACGTTATGATAGTTTTCCCACTATGTAAAACATATTCAAAATATATATCACTCATGCTCTTAGATGCATCTTTGCGAAAGAAAGGACTCAACAAGATCTTGGGTTTTAGTTGATAGAGCATTAGTTGATGTGGAGGCATAGGTATCTTTGCATCTTTCATCAACATATTTTCTCCATGGTAAAATGGGGTTGGGAATTGGTACAAACAATGTGTGAATTATTGACATGCCAATCCATATTTTGCTTTGCAAGAGAAAAAGGTTTTGTAAGCTTACAGGTATATAAGGGATTCCGTATTATTACAAATTGGATGAAAGAAGCTGAACACTATTCTCCTTGCACCAATTGTAGAGGATATTATTTTGCTAAAACATGCAATCTCTCATGCACACATTTAAAGGGAACTAAACACCACAACATATCTACTATCTAAAGCAAGCTTCTAATTGGCTCAAAGGTAATAGAGGGTAGCTCAAACAATAGAAAATAAACACTATATATAGTACCATAGAAATTTTATAAAACACATAGCTCCTTCATCAATTTGATGACAAAATATCAACAAATCTTTATGCACCATGCATTTAATTGTCCATGGTTTTTGTATCAACAATGATCAAACCACTTTCACTATTTTTTTTTCTTTTAGTAAATATTGTTCATCTTCCTCACTCCTTATTGAGGGATAACTTTTTTCTATATATTGAAATTATCTTTAGTGACTTATTAGAATATACACTTGAACATGTATAAACAAAATATAGAACTTTATTATTTTATTAATGACATAAAAAATTAATTATTTTTATCTAAAAATTTAAACATTGAATATTTAAATTAATTAATATCCAATAACTCCTCTTTTAGTAATAAAATGTATAGAGAAATAAAATCTATATCTTATAGAGAAAAACTATATTTTATATAAAAAATTATTATAAATAAATTAATCAAAAATTTATTAATCATAATAAAATATTTTTAATTGTAATTTTTTCACAACTTCTACCATCTAATAAGCTTCACAAAATTTGATGTTCCTCTTTCTTGATAAATCCTGTGATCTGAACTGATATAGCTTAGATCAAACAGTATCAAAATTAAAATAAATCTGTCATTACTAATACAACATATATACCTGATTAAACCAATAAGTAGTGTCTATATTGCTATTACAACATATATACCTGATTAAACCAATAAGTAGTGTCTATATTGCTATTAGGATTGAGGAATTTTTTTTTCCTATTAAATCGATGGTGTAGATTTAATGTCCGGCAACTATTTTTTGTCTAATATAATATAAGCATCGAGGGATGAGATTTTGAAACCGATTTTAAAGTTCTATTTGATAGTTTCAATAGACTATTTGGCGTTGCATCATTTCAATACATCCGGACAGATGTGCAAACGCTGAAGCCGATAGCTATTAAAATATCTCTCTTGTGCTTATCCTTTTATTGGAGAGCTGAGCTGCATGTGTTACAGGGGATGTACTGGCTATTGGCCACTGATTCTAAATGATTTTAACGGAAGACATTTTGCCAGCAATCACAAGTCTTTTGCCAGCGCTGTCGTGGTCGCAGCGATGTTGTTGCTTAATTCTCTGGTTGCCGCAATGATAGTTCCTCCCTCCGTCCCTTGATGAGTGAATGGCGGTATTCACAAATATCTAAAATAATATTTGATATTATTCCAGATCATGTGAATAACAGGATCCAGATTCATAATAATTGATATCCTTTGTATTCGGGAGCATATAATGAGTTCTCCTTGTACTATCAATGCAAAGAATTAGTCCTTAAATATTTAGATGTTTTTGAGTACATATTCGATACTGGTCGCATTAGTTTAATGTCCTGTCCTTTCTTCAATCAATTTTAGATTTAAATTATGATTGTTCTTTATGGAGTTTTATTTGTTAATTTCTTGTATGGCTTGCGCTGCAATTACTGTTTTAATAATGTTATATATGATTGTTATAGTTTTCTGTTTGTATTTTTATCCGTGTACGATACGTTGGGATTATTGATATTCTGGTATTTGCATCTTAACTCATTCGATATCCGCTAGTTTCTAAATTGCTTGTGAATATATCTAGTTACTGCTTTATTTATTGGTGGCATGTTTATTTAATATACAGAGTACTATATATCTAAACAATACAATGCATCATATCACGAATCAAAGAAGCTATAATTCAATGTCTATTCGTTTCTTCTTCGGTAACAAATTGGCAAATGGATGAAGCTATAATTCAATCTGCAGTTGTTTCTTGTTTGGCAACAAATTGGCAAATGGATCAATAATTTCTTGATTGGTTCCGTACGATCAAGAAATATGTTGAAGTGTATATGGATGAATCTATGTGTCAAAAATATATTGTAATTAGGGTTTCAGTAAAAGGTGTACGATCAAGAAATATGTTGAAGTGTATATGGATGAATCTATGTGTCAAAAATATATTGTAATTAGGGTTTCAGTAAAAGGTATACATTAATCATTAGTAAAATTAACTATTGAAATGAAGTTCACACTGCAAGAAAACAAATGATGAAAAACAAATACGACAGTAAATATCTTGTTTTGAATAAGACAAGACTAAAGGCTCTGAGTATATCGGTGACAAGAAAGATGAGGAGTATATCGGTGACACGATAGACGGTGACGCTTTCAAGGGAACATAGCTGTTATACAATTCAGATTCGCGCATGTCATTTTATCGAAAATGATCTTGCTTCTGGTAGTAAATCGAATTAATTAAAAAATACTGCTTTGTTGCTTTGTTTCGTCGCCGTACGAATGGCTTAGTGTGGTTTAAATGTAAAATTTCAATTTTACTTTATTTCAAATGTGGTTTAGATGTTAGGCTATATTAACATTAGGTTTAAGGTTCTAATAATATTAAAGATAATATTAGATTTAGGTTATATCAATATTAGAGGTATATCAATCATATTTAGTAATATATATAATATAACTCTTTGATATCAATCACACTAATATATAATTTATATCAACCACATTTAAACAGATACATGATTATCTTATTGAAAATAAAATCATTATTTTTCATAATTATTTAGATAATTAACAATCTCATTCTCATTGTTTAGAAATTTGTTTTACTCATTAAATTTTTCAAGCGCTTCACTTTCGGATGCACAGTGATTTGAACCTGCAGGAAAGAAAAGAAACCGAACGGCTGTCAACGTCCTAATGATTTCAGCATAAGCTGAGTAAAGAAACCGAACTGCTGTCAACATTTAAACGTACATGAGCATTATGAAACGCAGAGTAACCTTTGAAAAACACTGAAATCAGTGGCAGCAACGAGATTATAGTTTCTGTTCTCATGAATAAAAGTATGTTTCTCAGTGGAAAAGAAAGAGGCAGCGACAGACGAAAGAACGTAGAAAAATATAACCCAAATCAACATGAAATTTGTTGCTGTTCATGATAATTCGCGAATCGGGCATGTTAAATAGTTTTCATATTCTGCAAAACTGAAAGGATAACACCACATCTAACATTACAATTATACTATAATTACTGAGCCCAATAGTCCCAGAGCGTGAAAGGTTCATGCTCGTCCAAACTGCAAAACCCGCATGTTTCCTCCCCTTGATTAAATGACACAATCTGATTGGCCTCCACTTCTGGCAGCGTTTCTTCCAGGCAGTTGGATTGATGTACTGGTGGGGGAGTCTCTAGGCCACCTGCTATTAGTTCTCCGATTGATGATCTCTCCACAAGTAGCTCTGGTGGGGCGTTAACGGCAGCAGTAGCATGAATTATTTCGTGAAGCCCTGGCGATAGGGGACTTTCGATGGTGCGAGGGCTCTCGATATCAAAAATAGAACTCGCAGCTTCACTCATAATGCTACAACACCGGCCTTCCCAATCCTTTGTGGTCGTGGGATAAATATCTTGCAGTTGCTCTGCGCATTTTTTACAGATGTTGGACTTTACTGATAACTCCACTGGAACATCAGATGTCTTATGTGTTGAATCCGCTGAGTTTTGTTGAGGCTCTATCTCGAAGTCGAAAAGGCTAATGTTGCTGGTCGGATCATTGTTACCGGCTTCCCTGTTCAGCCTCTGTACCTGAAACGGATATTCAACAATGTTTAATGAGCGCTTATTGTTAAACAATATCTACCAAAAAACGCTTTAGCTGGGCTACAACTTTCACATAGACAATATGATTCGGATCTCCCATAAGATCAAGATAGTTCGTCCATGGACGACAGCAATTTCTTTAAAACATTCTAACCCAAATTATTTCAGAAAATGGTTTGGGGAAACTTGATCAAGTTATGGAGTTTAGAGTTCCAAATTTGTGGGAACTCTTGGTTTTGTCCGCTCTAAATTTAATTATTTAAAAGATTGAAGAAATGTAACTCTAGATAAGTTGGTTTGTGAGAACATTCTAGAGAAAATCATTTGTGTTATTTCTTAATATGGTTTTGATAAATTCGATTGATGAAGTTTGTGAGAATCTGTGCTTTTGTCCATGTTATTTATATGGAATATGGTTATTTAAAACGGAAAAGATTCCCAGTAAATTGAATCCCAACTAATAGAATGTTTAGTCACCGCTATTTCTCTTAGTATTTCTCGATCCTAACATTATTAAACTTGCAAAGACATAATATGAGATTGACTTGTCTGGGTGATCGATCAAGTGATGAGTTTTTGAGATAAAGCACCATATCTGTGAGAATCTATGTTTTTGTCCATGTTATTCATATAGAATATGGCTATTTTGAAAACAAAAAAACTCCTCGTAAATTGAATCTTAGGCAATAGAATATTCCGTCACCACCAACTCTCTAGGTATTTCTTGATCGTAACATTATTGAGTGCTGTTTCTTGATCCTAACATTATTAAACTAGCAAAGACATAACATAAGATTGATTTTTCTAAGTGTTTCTTGATCCTAACATTATTAAACTTGCAAAGAAATAATATGAGATTTTGCGAAGAAATAATATGAGATTTGAAATTCATTGTACATTAGATTTGATCTATACCTCAGCTCTGAAATGCTTGTTTTCTTGAAGGACCATGTCATACTTGTTCTTGAGATCGTCGTATTGTTGCTTCAGAGCATCGAAATCTTTCTCCACTTGCTTAGTTTTGCATCTAGCTCGCCGATTCTGAAACCACACAGCGATTTGTCTCGGGTGCAGGCCTAGCGCTTTCGCTAGCTGAACTTTTGTCTCGGGTTCTAGCTTGTTTGCCACTTCGAAACTTTTCTCTAGCTTCTTCACTTGTTGGAACGTGAGCCGTTTTTTCTTTCCTCCAAACTGCAAGAAGTCATCCATTCCATCTTCCTCCGCAATATCGTAGTCAGACAAGTCCATAGATCCTGAGTAGGCCGAATGGCTTATTGAACTTTTGCGTTTATTTTGACATTCACAACGCGTTATGGACGCAGCACCTGCGCAACACCAATATATATTGCATTAAAACCAACAAATAATATATATATAAACAAATTTATGTATATATCCTCTGGATCAGTTATGTATATATCCTGTACAGGCGTCCGTGTAGATTTCAATTTTATGAGAACTAGGTATACAAAAATGTGCAGAATTATCATACCCTGAACACCAACACGCGTGCAAGAAGCAATCATGGAAGCCATAGGATTTGCAGAGTAGTCCTTACTGGTCATAGCAGTATTAGAATAAGGGTACTGGCTGCCATCACAAGACATTCCTTACACCGCTGCTATTACTACAGTCAAGCAGATATGTAGCTTTCACTAATATATATAGAATACACCAGTCCAAACCCAAAAACCTAACGCTACAGAATCTACCAGCATACACCCAAAAACCTAATGCTATAGAATCTACCAGCCCAGACACAAAAACCTAATGCTTTCACGTAATACTCATGCATGAATACCGTAATCACCCATCGGATTTAAAAACTAAAAAATGAAAAATGAAAAAAAAGCGCAGTACTCTATATTCTGGAACCTCCTGTATTGGAAGAGGACGACGACACAATCTTGCGTGAAGGACTCCGGTCTTATAGATCAGGATAGCAGGCCGCGTCCCATTTTATCACATAAATGTAAAGCGGAACAGGACAAGAATACTGGATGCATTTGCTTGGAGTCTGAAGCAGCGCCTATCCACGACAAAATCTACCTTACAATGTCCACCCATGGAGAACTTACAAAGCAGTATAACTATGCACAAACTACTCGCCTTAATAATCTCTGAGGAAGAGAAAGGCCCGCGGTTAAACCAGGATTGGTTTGTGAAACCAGGACTTGTTTGTGTCACTCTCAATATTTTTGAGCTATAGTTTTATTAATGTATTGGGTATATATGATAATTTTTAGATTTAGATAAATATAAAATTTAAAGATAAGCATATAGTTAATTAATAAAACTATAATATAAAATCTAAAAATTACTATATACCGCCTAAGTACATTAATAAAGCTATAATTCTAAATTATTGATTGCTTTTTTTTCTTTTTCTCATAATAAATCTTTCTCTATGTTTTCATCTAAAACATAATAATTATTATAAAACATAATAATGGTTATCAACCAAATGCTTCCTCTATATTTTCATGTAAAGTATTGTTAAAAAACACAATAATTGCTATCAACCAAATTTGATTCAGTGCCAAGTACATAAATACAGGTCCTCCTTATCATTCTTTGAGAGTCGCTTTAGAAATCAAATGGCAGAACCTAAAATTTAGAATAACTCCAATCCACATGCATAATTCACTGCCATGTATATGAATCCTTCTTTCCCTTCTCAAAATAGCTAAAATATCAGGTACATGTTTATGGTTCTGCTTAAAAAATGCCAAAGAAAAGGAATTCATATGCTCACCTCAGTGTTTCTACCTTGGATTTGACATGATAGGTAAGCTACCAACAATCATACACATATCTTTGAGGTTTTAGATAGGAAACCTGTCATATTCACATGGGTATGGTAGGTATTTTAGATAAATTAATCCCGAACTTATACTACAATTAAATCACATTTCACGTCAACTTTTGTATATGGCGAGTGATATATAATTAAAAATCTTGCCGCCATCCATATCAGAGAAAACATTAATTGTAATTTTATTAAATTATTATATAATATTATAAAAATAATTAATATAAAATAGAAGTGAGAAAAAATATGTAACAAATTTTAATAATAGATATTTTGAGAGAGATTTTTAAAAATATAAATAAAATGATTATAATATACAAGCCTTATATCAAATGCTAACATATGTTAAAACAAACATAATTATGGCACACATAATAAACAATTTCATTCAAACATAAAAATAAAATTAAATGAAGTACTTCCGGAATATAATAACGAGTGGTGCATTAACTTATCAAAAGAACCAAATGTAATTACTTTAAATAATAATGTAATGTATAGAAAAAATTTAATAAATTAATAATAATATATAGAAAAAAAGTAACAAATTTAATGAAGAATAAACGAGATTTTAAAATATATAAATGTAATATAATATTATAAGTTAATATCATAGTTTATTAATACTATTTGTCTAAAAACAGTAACATATATTTCTATCTCACACATAATTAATCAATTTAATTTAAGAACATAAAATTCTTGTAACATACAATGATAGGCTATCAATTATTTTACCAAGTTTTATTTACCACTATTAATTTTATTTTGTTTTAATTTGAATTGTTAAACTATTAGGCTAAAAAACGAGAACACATGTTGTTAAGTATTAATTAAAATATTTTGGATCAGTTTGTAAAAGAATTGGAGAAACAGTTAACTTAACTTTTGAAAGCAGGTACAACTGTTCTTTCACCCTTTTCCTTCCAGAGGAAAAAAGATAGAACTCTGAAGGGGGTTAGAGGAACTGTACTGTGATGAATTCTTCCTAGAGTTGGGCAAACTTAGCCAGTGGGAAAGAAAACTGTGATAACAGGTGTGGGATACGAGACTTGAGGCCGAGACTTGAGGCTCGACAGAGTCGTGACACCCAAGGTACCAGACTATTTATCATTGTCAAAAGTGGAAGAACTCGGAGGGGATTGTTTATCATTTTCAGGAATGGAAGAGCTTGGAGGGGATTGTCTATCATTGTCAAAAGTGGAAAATCTCAGTGGGGGGATATGGACGTAATGGCAAGTTCTGAGGCTCGGTGGATAGATCTTCTAAAATAAAGAGATAATGTGCATAACAGAAACATATAAGTGATATTGTCATGTCAGTAATTATTACTAGGAAAGGATAGATTGTTTACTCTTACAGTAGAAAGTAAATTAACATACTAGATTATAGTATTAACGTTATGCTATTATTGAATATAGTAGAAAATAATGTCTTTTGATACCATGCATTGTTATCTGATTTTTACATATAACTAGAGTATGCAAGAACTAATGCAAGAACTAACGAATGTATCAGCTTCCTTGGCAAGATATTTACAGTAGACATTCCAATGATTAAATTCAGAGAACATTCTAAGCATGAACATTAAAGGAATTAATTCAATAAATCAATATTCCTTTCTGATCTTTCTGTATCTAACATATCACTCGATCTGCATAGTCCATGGGAAAGCACATGCAATATACAAAAATATCATATCACAAAATTTACACTGGTATCTCCCCCTTATTGATGAAAGAAGGAAACTTTATAAATATAATCGACCAACAATCCTACAACTTTATGTTGCATGTAGCAAGGACCTAGAGTTTATCAACTCTCAGTTGAGTTTTAGAGAGAACTCACCGTGAGCCAAGTACCTAGGCATTGTTAAAAACACTAAACCTCTGAGATATTAATTGGTAACTATACTCGATAAGAACTGAAAAAACATTTTTTAGGAACCAATTATCGATATCCATACACATAATATTACAGTCGAACCTTTTACTTAATAATCCTCAAATTCAGTTGATTAAAATTGATACGATACAGAAATGAATCTAATAATTAAGAAATGTCAGAAGTCGAGTTACCATAGTAAATTTGATACAAACATTTAAAATATATACACTTATAAATATTAAGCAAAGTAATGTCCTATAGGTTTTCTGCAGAAAATACTCATGAAATTAAATAGCTAGTCCAAGCCACTATGTTGGCATTGCAAAGGCTCACAATTTTCAAATTAATTAAATACAATCATTAACAACCGCAACATTTTGGTCGCAAGCTTTAAAACCCTACCTGTTTACATTGCTAAAAACCCTTTGTCATGGGAAGCTTGGTCTAAGAGGTTAATACATAGAGACATAATCCAAACACACCTAGAAAAATGAAGGCGAGGGTTTAATTTAGAAGTTTGGTTGTCCCCCAAAAGCCTCATGCAAGAAGAAGAGTTTGAGCCACAAGTGGGTGTACCTACAAAGTGAACACTAGTAATGAGGACCCGAAACCAAGTAATATCTTGACTTCCAATATGAAAAGCTTGTAATAAGTGAAAGTGGTTTCCCTGAGTGAAAGTTGGGCATCCCTCGAAGTGGTGGTCGAACCTATAGGTGCACAAACAATCTTACTAAAATGATGGAGAATAAATTTTAGTGTCAGCTCTATGAAAATCAATGCTTACCTCTTGCTACTGCGGAGTCGACCCTGTCCACTGAGTTTTTGGAACCCATCCTATACCCATTGCACCTATTCTATAGAAACACTAAAAACCTCATCAGACATTCTCAAAAGTCATAATGGAATACCTTACATTCACAACAGAGGAGCTCTAATGGAAATATTTCGATGTAACAATGAATGAGGGCTTGCATATACCTGATGTTGTGGGCACAAGCATGGTGAAATGATGAACTAGGTTGTTGGTGCAGAGGTAAGAGCCGAACTGAGACATAACCAAATGAACCTCCCTCACCATTGAGAAAGTCATTAATCTACTCTGCCAAACCTAAAGCATAGGGACCATAGATCTAACTGGATCCAACAAAGAATGGAATTCCATTTGTAGTACTTAGAGACCCTTTTGAATGATTGGAGTTAAGGGAATTAATGCCATGTTATGTGGCCAACAAGGAGAGGGGCGGTGGTGTTAGGAAAGGACATCGACACTCTCCTGCCTTAATGTGGAGGGGCCATCCCAAGGTTGGCCTGCTCGAACAGAGTTATTGCAAGCTACAGCATGGCAGACTATATGGAGGTTCAACGAGGAATCCAAGCGGATCCACAGAATTATCAAATTAATAGTAATCAGTTCATGCAAATTAAATGCATAATATAAACATTAGTAAATCCTTCAATCATGTTTGGGGTTTTAGCATAGTAAAGAGTCATGTAATTCTTCCATTTAATGAATAGTTATTTTATTAGTCAATTTTTTTTTTAAAGGGTTAAGGACGTTACAAATGGTATCAAAGCCCAAGCTCACATACTAATACTTTTGGGTTATTTTAACACAGTCAATTAAGTTATAATGTATGAATATTGATGAAGGAAAAATAAAATGAGTATGGGTGAATATGAACACAGAGAGAGAGAGGGATTAAGGTCAGCAACAAGGAGTAAAGATGCGAAGGAGCACAAGATCATCAAGCAAGCCAGAAGTGCCTTATGTGGAAGCCAACATAGAACTATGGGTACAACTCAGAGAAGAATTGCGGTAAACCAACGCTACCTTGCTTGAAACGGTGCAATAATTATGGGTAGAGATGATGAACTTGAGGATGGAAAATGAACGACTAAGGCAGGAATAGGAGAAGATCCTTAAAAGTCTATTCAATTGAAAAAATTAGTGGGGAACAAACCCTAGTACAGAGAATAGAGAAAAGACCCCAACTGCCCATAATCGGGAAGATAATGCAAAATCAGTAGAAGGCCATAAGGAGGAAGAAGAAGGGAGTTCATATAACATTTCCAATCAAAGGAGGACTAAAAGACAGAA
>APFE031500864.1:0-11586 GCA_000404065.3 Pinus taeda
ATGAATAATATCTCTCTGGATTTTGATTTCTGTGAAAATTGTGTATATGGAAAGAAGAATTAGGTGAGTTTCCCCTCTAGTGGTAAGAGGGTGAAACAGATATTAGAGCTTGTGCACAGTGATGTGTTTGGACCCGTGAAGGTTCCATCACTGGGTAAGTCTATGTACTATGTATAATTTTTATATGACTTCTCAAGGAATACATGGATATATTTCCTTAAGAAGAAATTTGAAGTCTTTGACAAGTTTAAAGAATTTAAGGCTTTGGTGGAAAACTAGATAGAGAAGAAGATAAAGGTGTTGAGGTTAGATAACGGTGGAGAGTTTTTCAGAAATGAATTTGAAGAATTTTGTAAGAAGTGTGGTATAGCATGACAGAAAACTACTCCATACACACCTGAGAAAAATGGAGTTGCAGAAATAATGAACAAGGCATTGATGGAAAGGGCAAGGAGTATGCTCAGTCGTGCCAGGTTAGGACAGTAATTTTGGGCATAGGCGGTGGAGACAACATGTTACCTGGTCAAAAGATCACCTTCATCAGTGTTGGAGGATAAGACTCCACAAGAGGTATGGACTGGTAAGAAACCATCTCTTTCACATCTGACGGTATTTGGATGGGATGCATATGTACATGTTCCAAAGGAGAAACGAACCAAGTTGGATAGTAAATATGAAAAGTGCATCTTTATTGGGTATAAGGATGGTTTAAATGGTTATAAGCTTTGGAACCTAGTCACATGGAAGGTTTTGTACAGTCAAGATGTGGTGTTCAGAGAGGTGAAATATGTTATTAAACATGAAGTCCAATGAAAGTAACCTGAGAAGATAGAGTTTGAGCTAAACAAGGAAGAATCAGACTCTAAGCAGCATAGGAATGAAAATATGAAGGGCCACAAACTCTGGCTGTGAGAAGATCAGTTCGAGGAAGAAGGCAACTTGAAAGGTATAGTCCATCTGCTTTCTGTTCAAATTTTGCTTTATCTATTACTGACGATGATCCCATAACTGTGAAGGAAGCGGTAGATTCAGAGGATGGAAAACTCTGGAAAGAGGCCATGGTTGATGAAATGGCATCTTTGCACAAAAATGAGGCTTGGGATCTAGTGGAGTTTCCAGCTGGAAGGAAACCCATTGGCAACAGATGGGTGTTAAAAAAGAAGAAAAATGCAGAAGGAGAAGTGGAGAAATACAAAGCTCGGTTGGTAGCAAAATGTTATTCCGAGGTGCCGAGAATTGATTTTGGTGATATTTTTTCTCCTGTTGACAAGGTAACTTCTATTAGATTACTTTTATATGTTGTTACTGCTTTTGATTTTGAGGTAGAACCGATGGATGTGAAGATGGAATTTCTTCATAGGGATCTAGAAGAGGAAATCTACATGAAGCAACCTGAAGGCTTTGTAGCTAAGGGTAATAAAGAACTAGTATGCAAATTAAAGAAGTCTCTGTATGGGCTAAAATAGTCACCAAGGATGTAGTATTAGAAATTTGACACATTTAGACATGGACTTGGGTGAGTTTCCCCTCTGGTAGTAAGAGAGAAAAACAAATATTAGAAATTGTGCACAGTGATGTGTTTGGACCTGTGAAGGTTCCATCACTGGGTAAGTCTGTGTATTGTGTATCATTTATAGATGACTTCTCAAGGAATAAATTGGTATATTTCCTTAAGAAGAAATCTGAAGTCTTTGACAGGTTTAAAGAACTTAAGGCTCTGGTGGAAAACCAGACAGAGAAGAAGATAAAGGTGTTGAGGACAGATAACGGTGGAGAGTTTGGTAGTAAGGAATTTGAAGAATTTTGTAAGAAGTGTGGTATAGCACGGCAGAAGACTACTCCTATACACCTCACAAAAATGGAGTTGCAGAAAGAATGAATAAGACATTGATGGAAAGGGCAAAAACATGCTTAGTGGTGCCAGATTAGGACAGGAATTCTGGGCAGAGGCAGTGGATACTACATTTTACCTGGTCAATCGGTCACCTTCATCAGCGTTGGAGGATAAGACTCTACAAGAGGTGTGGACTGGTAAGAAACCTGCTCTTTCACATCTGAGGGTATTTAGATGTGATGCATATGTACATGTTCCAAAGGAGAAATGAGCCAAGTTGTATAGTAAATATGAAAAGTGCGTCTTTATTGGGTATAAGGGTGGTTTAAAGGGTTATAAGCTTTGGAACCCAGTCACACGAAAGGTTGCATATAACCAAGATGTGGTGTTTAGAGAGGTGAAATTTTTTATTAAACATGAAGTCCAACGAAAGGAACCTGAGAAGATAGAGTTTGAGCTGAAGGAGGAAGAATCAGACTCTATAGCAGTGGAGGAATCAGAAGATGAAGAGCTACAAACTCCGATTGTGAGAAGATCAGTTCAAGAAAGAAGGCAACCTAAAAGGTATAGTCCATCTGCTTTCTATTCAAATTTTTCTTTATCTATTACTGACGATGATCCCAAAACTGTGAAGGAAGCAGTAGACTCAGAGGATGGAAAACTCTTGAAAGATGCCATGGTCGATGAAATGGCATCTTTGCACAAAAATGAGGCTTGGGATCTGGTGGAGTTGCTAGCTAGAAGGATACCCATTGGCAGCAAATGGGTGTTCAAAAAGAGGAGAAATGCAGAAGGAAAAGTGGAGAAATACAAAGCTCGATTGGTAGCAAAAGGTTATTCCCAGGTGTCGGGAATTGATTTTGCTGATATTTTTTCTCCTGTTGCCAAGGTAACTTCTATTAGATTACTTTTATCTCTTGCTGCTGCTTTTGATTTGGAGGTAGAACATATGGATGTGAAGACAACATTTTTTCACGAGGATCTGGAAGAGGAAATCTACATGAAGCAACCTGAAGTCTTTACAGCTAAGGGTAAGAAAGAATTGGTATGCAAGTTAAAGAAGTCCCTTTATGGGTTAAAACAGTCACCAAGGATGTGGTATCTGAAATTTGATTCATTTATACGGGGAATTAGCTTCACCAGAAGCAAAGCAGATCACTGTGTGTATTTTAAATTAATTGGTGACCGTGTTATTTATCTGGTCTTGTATGTGGATGATATATTGCTAGTTGGAGATGACAAAGAAATTATCTAGGATTTGAAGACCCAATTGTCCTCCAAATTCGACATGAAAGATCTTGGTGCTGCAAACTATATTTTGAGCAAGGAAATTAAATGAGATTAGGTAGAGGGGAAGCTCTAGTTAAACCAGAGGAAGTATGTCAAGACAATACTACAAAGGTTTAATATGCAGGATAGTAAACCGGTGAAGGTTCCTATTCCTATAGGTGTGAGGTTATCTGCTGAATAATGTCACAAGGCACAAGAAGAGGAAGAGGACATGTCCTGTGTTCCATATACAAGTGCAGTCAGTAACCTGATGTATGAAATGGTCTGTACTAGACCAGACATTGCACATGCAGTGGGAGTATTAAGTAGGTTTATGTCAAAACCAGGAAAGGAGCATTGGACAACAGGGAAGCATGTTTTGAGGTATTTGCATGGCACTAGTGATTATGGTCTATGCTACCAAGGAAGACTAGCATTGGACAAAGTGATGGATATTCATGGCTTTGTTGATGCAGACTAGGCTGGAGATCTAGATCAGAGAATATCTACAGGCTGGTATGTGTTTAACCTATTTGGAGGTGCAGTCAGTTGGATGAGTAAGAAACAATCTGTAGTGGCACTATCAACTACAAAGGCAGAATAGATGGAAGCCACTCATGCAAGCAAGGAAGCATTTTGGTTGCAGAGATTTTGTTCAAGTATGGGATTAGTACAGGAAACTATAAGGATAGATTGTGATAGCCAGAGTGCAATTTTCTTGGCAAAGAACCTTGCATATCATTCAAAGATAAAGCACATTGATGTCCAATATCACTTTGTGAGGGATATGATAGAAGACAAAAAGGTGTTGCTCGTACAGTTGGACACTTTGAAGAATACTGCAGATGCATTGACAAAATCTATGAGCTCTAAGAAGTTCTCTTGGTGTAGAGAGACAATGAGCATTCTGGGAAAATGATTAAGCTCTCTTGTGGCCCCCTATGGAAAGAAAACAGCAAGTGGAAGAATGTTGTTTTGTGTTATATTCTTTCCACATAGTTAACAGGGGGTTTGAAGGGCACTTGCAACCCCAATTTATGGGGTCTGGGGCAGCGCCCCAGAAAATTTTGGTTTTGGACCCTATGTTAGGTTGGGCAGACCCACCTATGGTTTTGTGCATGATTTTCACACATGTTTTTTGGACGCGATGGCTTTTTTGTCCATGGTGTTGGACGTGATGGTTTTCGGTCCATGGTTTTGGACGCGATGGTTTTCGGTCTACGGTATTGGATGCTTCAACATGTATAAATATGTATTTTAACATTGCAAGGAACATAATGAAAAATCAAGCTGGTAGTCCCAGTTTTGGGATCCATGGGAAAATCTCTGTGTATATGTGTTTTATGTGTTATGATCTCACATTGTTTATTTTATGTGTTTTAGAATTCCTATGCAGGTAATTTCTGTATGGGGTTAAAACCTATATTTTAGACCAAGGTTGGATGTGATGATCCTTGTCTTGGTAACTTGTTAAGTGGGATGAGTTGATATTATACATGAGTACCCTAATATGAGTTAAAAGTAGTTCTTAGGTGAACAAGGCATATGTTGAATTCCCATGACACATGAGAATTCAAGTTTGGCCTTAGAATTTTTTATACAAACACACTCAAGTGCCACAACACAGCTACTATGCATAATGAAGTCTTCCATGAAAGAAAAAGTAATGGATTGAATGCACATAGTTTAAGGTTTGCTACATCTTCATATGTTAATGCTTATTATTGTGATATAAAATAGCCATTTATATGTCTGGTGTAAGACTCCTTTGGAGATTTCTATCCAACACCAACATCTTTGTGGTGAAAGGTATACTGTCAAAGGTTGCTCCATCAAAAATAGCAACCAAAAGGGACCCTACTTTGCACAAAGATAAGAATTAAGAAGATTGTTATCTATGACTACTTATGTGCAGGTATGGGACAAAATTACACAGGAAATGAACCTTTTTGTTCAATCAATCAAGACTTAAAAAAGAAAATGTGTGATTATATATACATGTGTGATAGTATTTGGAGAAATGGAAACCTAACCCACAAATTTGTTGACATTTTACTGGAGCTCACATATAATTGTTACTAAAGTTAATAAACAAGTAATATAGGACTGACGTTTCAATACAAAATATAAAATTGATAGGAATAGGGCCAAATTGTGAAAGTGTAAAAAGTGGTATGGTTTAAAGGGATTGGTCCCTTTGAAAAGTCTTAAATGTGGCAATGAAGGTATAGCCTCATTCTAGAACCCCTTTCGGCATCCATCTTAGGAATTGGCGTAGGATGCAACACTTCAGAGTAATTTTTGTAGCAATGATGTCAACAATTGTATGGTGACATGGGGTTGGAGTTGTCCTGTCAAAGCTCATTGGTCTACTTTGGAGCTTCTCTAGGGTGATGCCTTAGATCCTTTGGAGTACGAGAGAATGATTTGATATTTACTTTGCATTGAAGAATCTTTGGAGGCTAGATACTGTAGAAAAACCCCTTGTTCTGCATAGGGAAGCACATGCCACTGAAGAAAGTAACAAAAGCTACACAAATTTGAAGCTCAAATCAAATCACTATTTATTACTCTTTGAAATATGAAATAGATAGAAATTTGAAACACTACTATTCACTTTTCCTTTAGTCTAGAATGTACAACGAATCTGGAAATGTGTACAGCAATGTCTCAACTTTCTTAACTCCTAATCATAATGCACCTTCCTTGCATGGATAAACAAGATAATTAAAGTATTCCTATACTAAATATGATATGAGATATGCAAACATGCTTCCTTAGGTAAGGCTGAGAATTAATAACTAGTGATGTTCACCTTTTAACTGTGCATGCAAAAATTAAATAAAGAAAGGAGCTTCACTTCTCGAGGTGCTAGAAATGAATCCACTACCTAAGGTAAGTGCTTTACCAAAAACAAGATATTAAGGACTCAGAAACTTTGTTGCTTCCTTCAAGAGAGGTCTATTCCAAATACAACTAAGATATCTCGCATTATCCTCCAAATTAATTCATCTTTAATAGAAATCTTATACCCAAAAAAAGACAAGAGACCAATATCCAATAGAATTCGTTGACCAGATAGACACCCTTATGCCCAAATAGAGAGATAATAAGGGAATGTCAACTACGGTGGAATCATTCACCACCAAAATTGACAAGAGATAGAAGGGGTAAAAAACTATCAAACCTAATGCTCAAGAACAAATGAATTAATCCACACTTGGTGATCCAAAATGAATTCAATCCTTCCTTATTTATAGATTTTCCGTAGGGGTTTCATTTTCACAAGTGATTGAATAAACCTTACTCCAAACCCCGAATTTGGGTTTTTTAAGCCTAGTTTCCCCAAAAATTTCCCAACAATGGGCATTTTGGGGTTTTTTCCCCTTTATGGAGGACTATATCCTATAAGGATGGATAGGATATTACATCCCGTTCATCCTCAATTTGTAGAGGATGTTACATGGCACCTATTAAAATAAACAACACTTTAGTTTAAGATGTTGATCCAGGATGCTTTCGCTTATAGATGTATAGAAAATAATTGCATATAAAATTGTAGCATAACGCATAAGTGTACACATATGAAAAAGAAGAAGGAAACACATAAAAGGCACAAAAAGAAGACACCATGGCTTGATAACTAAATTCATTCAATTCGAACTACGTCTCTAGGCGTAGCTCAAAAATGGGGAGACCTTTCTTATTAAATGGTATGATTAAATAGAATTACATTCATTATTCTATCCACAAAGAGGTTTATACCTCCAATCTGTAAGATGGCGATGAAATGAATGCCTGAGATGGAGTGGTATGTAGCACCAAAGCTTCCCACAACAATAGAAGGGGTTGGAGTGTGTAAACTATTCAAAACAGACCAAAATGCCCTCTCATGGCCTCTTGCCAATGAAACAACATGCTGCAACTAGAAAAATGCCTCCCCCTTGCTCTTCCATTGATCCTCTTTTATAGTGGATTCTCGGACAAGATCCCATTTAAATTGGGGCTTTCCTGGTTAACTATGGAGGTTGGTAGAGTGGAAGGATCAACAGGTGCAACTGTTCGTGTAAATGGTCTTCTATCATTTAAAATGATAAAACTTTAAAAATCCCAAAAACAGTAAGAAATCCACCAAAAACTATTCACCCGGATTTCAAAAAATAGAAAATTGGGCTTATTTTTCCTATTAGGTCTACGTTGAGGTCACGAATTGGCATATCGAGGTGTCCTTGTCTTGGTTGTTAGGAAGACCGACCACTGATTGTCAATTCCCAACATCGGCATCGGCCGATTGCATTGGCATCCTACACATATATCACCTCGGGTGTCTGATAGAGGTTTTTCAGATCCAATTAATCGCTAACACACACACGCACACACACACACACACACACACACACACACACACACACACACACACACATATTTCTATATGTAAGACCTCCAATCGCGATCGCCTCCAATCTACCAATTCGATCTAATCGGAGATCGGCAATTGGGGGTTCCACGGCCCAAAGCCTAAGTCTACCCATATGCAACCTCCGATTAAGATTGGGCCTTAATGCTTAAGACTTGTTTTTCAAAGAAATTCCTCATTTTCTTAAGGACTAAAGCATCTTTCTTCAGGCGATAACTTCACCATTTGGACTCGGATTGAGGTACCATTTGTGCCGTTGGAATCAGGAAGACAAGATCTCTGCTCTGTTCTTGGGTTGGCTTCATTCTAATCACTTTTATTTCTAAGTTTTTCCATGCCATTGTATCTGAAGATTCACCTGGATCAATCCTCCCCATTGAGGTGCTTCTGGACCGCCAAAATCTTTTCATTAGTTAATGGGCAACTGAGGGTACTGTGCCCTCACTTTCTCTTTCTCTACCAATATGGCCTTATTGGGATGCATTCCCTTGAATCCAACTTGAAGGTACACTACATCTCCTCATCATGAAGTCCTGGTTCTTTTTTCAAGGATGATGTCTTCGTGCAACTCATCGATATATTATGGTGCAAAATCATTGATGGTAAGAACTGTGCCCACCTCATCAGTGTCCATGATCAAAGATAGTTCATATAGCTTCAGGTTCTCCACATTCACTACTGAGTACATCTACATATATATCGACAAATCAAGAGGAAAGGCATTGTTACCAATATTCTCCAATATGGTGAATGGTCCATATCGGATTGGCCACAACTTCTTTCCTTCTCCCTTCATCCTATCTTTGCTGATGTGGAACCACACCTTGTCACCCACATACAATTGATGGTCAACTCGGTGTTTATCATGTCGAGCCTTGTAATGGGCTTGACTCTTTTCCAACATCTCTTGCACTACTTGGTGAATCATTTGGATTCGCTAAATGAACTATTGAGCTTTTTCTTTATCATTACATCCACTGGAGCCATCCTCCCTTCCAAAGACCATGTCTAAAGGGCCCTTGGCGGGTAACTAAGGCATGTATTGAATGGTGAACGTTGTGTTGATGAATGCACTACTCAGTTTTAGGAATGTTGTATATAGGGGAGATGTTCATAGCACAACTTGGAATGTTTCCCACAATAGCCTCGTAATAAGTGTACCATAGTACGGTTAACAACCTCTGTCTACCTGTTGGTTTGCAGGTGAAATTCCATGCTTCTTTTCAATTTGGTGTCCATCATCCTCCATAAGCTGGTCTAGAACTCTCCAAGGAAGTGATAGTCCCAATCTAACACAATTGATGTGGGTAATCCAAGTGGACCCAAACATACTAAAAGAAAATAGAAGCAGTCTACTCTACAGTAATATGCTTTTTATAAGGCATACGAATACACATTTTGCTAAAATTGTCAACAATGACATACCAATAATCATGACCCTTCCTAGACAAAGGTAAACCTCCTATAAAGTCCATTGACACACTTTCCCATGGATGACTTAGAATATGGAGTGGTGTGTAGAGCCCAAGTTTTCTATTAGAGGGAATTGAAATAGAACACATCACACACCCCTTTACATAGCGAGTCACAATGTTTTTCATATGAGGCCAAAAGAAAAATATTTTCACATGACACAAAGTCTTTTCGACACCAAAGTGTTCGGACACAAGAGAGGTGTGGGCCCCTTGAATTACATGCACTCTTTCTCCTGTGGGAATACATAATTTACCAAGGTCATACAACAATTTCCTGTGCAAGTGATAGTTGTCCACCTGTGAACCATGGGTTAGTTTTGCATAAACCTCCTTAAAGTCACATCATTAGCATATTGTTCAGCATAACTTTCAATAGACAATGAAGCATTATGCAAAATAATAGAAGCATAAATAGGAGGGTGAGATAGCATATCTGCCACTTTATTGCTAGTGCCCTTCTTATACTATATTACTATATGAAACTATTGAAGAAATCCCATACACTTAAAATGACGAGCTTGTTGCAACTTGGTTTGTAACTGAAGGTACTGCAAGGGCTGATGATGTATATTGATGATGGTCTCCTTGCCAATGAAGTTGCGTTTCCACTTTTTCAGACTCTGCACCAAGGGATAAAGCTCCTTGTCATAGGTGGGATAGTTTATCACAACTTGAGAAAACTTCTCAAAATGGTAACAAATTGGCTTCTTTTGTTGCATCACCACAGTTCCCATGGCATAACTGTTGGCATCAGTTGTGATCTCAAATGGCCGTTGGAGATCGGGTAAGGCTAAGACTGGCACTGTGTTAATTTTTTCCTTCAATGTTTCAAAGGACTATTGTTGTCTTCCTCATCATTGGAAGACCTATTTCACACTTGTCAATGTGTGCAAAGGTGCTGCAATAACAGCGAAATTAGCAATAAATCTCATCCAACACTGGACTGCACCTAGGAAGCTATGGACCTCAGTTACACTAGTAGGCTTAGGCCAATTTACATTTGCTTCAACTTTAGTGAGATGAATTTTAACTGACCATGACCAACAACACGACCTAGGTAACCCAAAGAGGTTTACCTGAACTCACACTTTGAGAATTTTACAAAGAGCTTTTCTTTCTTCAGCACATCAAGCACTTTCTTTACATGACTCACATGTTCAAACCATCTCTTGTTGAAAACTAGTATATCATCTAAATATACAAGAACAAACTCTTGAATTAAGGGCTGAAATATATTATTCATAAACCGCATAAAGGTGGCTAGGGCATTGCAAAGCCCAAATGATATTACCATCCATTTGAACACCCCCTAGTTGGTTTTGAAAGTGGTTTTCCACACGTCCTACTCCACAATTCGGACCTGCTGATAGCCGCTGCAAAAATATAACTTTGTGAAATATACAAAATTTCTTAATTGATCAAATAAATCATCCATGCATGGGAGGGGATAGAGATTTTTTACTGATATTTTGTTGAGCGCGTAGTATTCCATGCACATCCTCCAGCTGTCATCCTTCTTAGGCACTAGAACAATTCGCAAAATGCATGGAGAGGAGATCGGCCTGATCATGCCTTTGTCCAACAATTCCTACACTTGACGCTTGATCTCCTCCATTTCGACTGATGACATTCTGTACATGTTGATATTCAACAGAGGGGCGTCATGCAACAGGTGGATCTCATGTTGGATTTCCCTCTTTGGAGGTAGTCCCTGCGGCTCCTGCAATAATGCATTATAATCAGAAATTGAGCCCATCAATTCCTGTTTATGCATCCCATCATAGCCTTGGAATGCATCTGTGAATTCGGCCTCCTTTTCCCTTACAAAAATAAGCATACATGTCTTGCTGGAATTCACCAGCCGTTTCATCTCCCCAATGCTTACAAGGCTGGTGTTAATCTTGTTTTGATGAGCCCACACTATGTATTCTACCCCATCCTTTGGGATGTGATATTTATTCTCATGGCAGAAAAATACAACTTTTCTGTCATATAGGTAGGGGCTCCCCAATACCATGCCATAGATTTCTAGTGGTATGACATCCATCTCTACTTCATCTACCAGTGTAGGCACAATCACAAATTTTACCTTCCACTACTTGGTTACATTAAGTTTAGTTTTATCCTGTATCCATCCCAACAGGTAAGGCTTTGGGTGCGGTTTTGTTTCTAAGCCAAGCTTCTTTACCAGGGATTTTGCAATTAAATTTGCTTGGGACCCTGTATCAAACATAGTTTCTACTTTGGTATGATTTACTACAACTCTGATATGAAATAATTCAATTCCTTTTCTATCATTTGAAAGGGACTCATCTACAGAACTGGCGCTTCCATGTGATTTAGACTCAACAGGAGGTGTAAGGGTACCTTTTGTTCCCACTATTTTGACTAGCGCTTCATCTCCCAAATCTGATCGAAGGTCTTGATGTGCTATTGCCACTATTTTATACTTCCCTTTTCCTTCATACTTCTTTGGGCATTTTTCTGGTTGCTTCTTCCAACAATGATCATCATTGTGGCCTTCTTTCTTACAATGATTACAATAAGGACACTCTCCCTCTTTGGCTACTGATGTTTTCTTCTCCTTCCCT